>CM074724.1:383754790-383819790 GCA_037306005.1 Rhinophrynus dorsalis
AAAAAGGAAGATAAAAACGACTTTAGGCGAAAAATTGTTACCTAAACACGTATTTGCTGTATATTTACTTGTATATCATCTGAAAATTCTGCAAAAAATGTCATCGATTTTTCGGAACTGGGGCCATGATTAAGAGGGAATGTGCGCATCGTAAAGCAGGTGTTCAACGTGGTTATGGCCCGGGTAAGGTACAGCATTCAGGAACGGAGGCCGCAGCTACCACAGGTTTTACAACATGTCCGTTTTGCCCTTGTTAAGTCCAAAATTTATAGTCGGAACAGTGGGGTCTGATCCATTGAGTAAAAGTGATGAAGTGACTTAGTGGATGAAGCCAAGAACTACCTTCTGCTCTGCTCGAACACCCCAGCGCCTATTTAATTCAATGGGAGGACCTGAGGCACTCCGATACAAGCCTGTATATCACAAAATGAGCGAGGCCTCATTCACATTGTGGTACAATAGTTCAGGTAGTGGTCCAACACTCATAAAAGCCTATGCACTAAGTGAAAGGGCTGCCAAAAATTAGACTGAAATGTCACTCCAGTACACCCTTTATTACACATAAAGGAGGGCATCATACACAACCCTTGAAAAATTAGGATTAATGGCCTGCTGGTGACCCTCTAAAACATTAGGGGCGAGGGCATGCCGCTAAGCTGACCATCTAAAACATTAGGAATGAGGGTCTGCTGCTGAGCCGACCATCTAAAACATTATGGGTGAGGCGTCTGCTGCGAAGGCCCGCTAGTCGAGCTGACGCTATAAAACATTATGATGAGAGGGCCCGCTAGAGAGCTGACCCAATAAAACATTATATGAGAAGGCCCGCTGGTGAGCTGACCTATAGACAGAAAAATTGTCAAACAGGGCCCGCTGGTGAGCTGGCCCTATATAAAAATTATATCACAGGGGCCGCTGGTGAGCTGGCCCTATATAAAAATTATATCACAGCGGTATATGGAAGAGGAGGAGGAGGATGAGAAGATTAAAGAGTCAACCATATACCCGTTTTTTGGGTGGAAGGGGTGAATGGGAATACAGAGTATTCCCATCATTGTAAAATAACATATCTCTAAAGTGACTTTATGTTCACCCGGGGCTTTCCTCCAGTGGAGTGGAGAAAGTCAGGGGAAATCCAGGCCTTGTTCATTTTTATAAGTGTCAACCTATCAGCATTTTCGGTGGAAAGGCGGATACGCTTATCTGTTATGATGCCACCAGCAGCAGCACTAAATACCCGCTCAGACAGAACGCTGGCGGCAGGGCAGGCCAGCACCTCTCAAGGCGTAGAGTGCGCAGTTCATACCACGTGTCCAGCTTGGACACCCAGCGTAGTTGTAAGCACAGAGGGATCATTGAGGACGCTGACACGGTCTGCTACGTACTCCTTCACCATCTTCCAAAACTTTTCCCTCCTTGTGACACTAGGCTGCGCATCAGGGTGAGGGTGCTGCGGCGGGTGTCATGAAGCGTGTCCCACGCCTTGGAGAGTGTTGCCCTGCCTTTGTCGGAACTGCTGTGTGCTCCCCTTTTCTCCCCTTCTCGGTTGGCGCCAAGGTAGCACGTAGCTCTGCCGCCAGCGTTGTCAGATGGAAAATTTTGGAGCAATTTTTCAACAAGAACCTTCTGGTATTGCACCATTTTGCTTGTCCTCTCTCACCGGAGGAATGAGAGATGAGAAATTTCTCTTTGTAGCGGGGTCCAGAAGGGTGAACACCCAGTAATCCCGTGTTGTCTAAAATGCGTACAACGCGTGGGTCACGGAAAGGCAGCCTAACATAAAGTCAGCCATGTGTGCGCAGAGTACCAACAGGCAAGATTTCGCTGTCCTCACCAGAGGAGGATGACTCTCAATCTCCTCATCCTCTCTCCTCCTCTTCTGCCCACCCACGCTGAAGAGATGGAAATAAAGTTCCATGGCTACCCTCTGTAGCGGAGGCAACCGTTGTCTTCCTCCTCCTCCTCCTCCTCCTCCAATTGTCGCTGAGAAGACGAAGTGAGGGTGCTCTGGCTATCACCTTGTGTAAGCTCTTCCTCCCGCATTTCCACCTCTTCCACATGCAAAGCGTCGGTTTTAATTGTGAGCAGCAGCGTTTCAGTAGACACAGAAGTGGGATGGTTACACTGATAATAGCGTTATCCGCCGCTCACCATCTGTGTCGATTCCTCAATATTGCGTAAAACCTCACAGAGGTCTGACATCCATTCCCACTCCTCACTTCTGATTAGAGGAAGTTGAACGGAGAGGCGACGACCGTGTAACAGCTGGTACTCCACTACTGCCCTCTGCTGCTCACAAAGCCGGGCCAACATGTGGAAGGTGGAGTTCCAGCGCGTGCTCACGTCACACAGCAGCCGGTGAGCTGGCAATTGTAAGCGCTGCTGCAGCTTCAACAGGCCGGCTGAAGCTGTAGATGACTTATGGAAATGTGCACACACGCGGCGCACCTTCGTCAAGAGATCATGCAAATTGGGGTAGGTTTTTAGAAATCGCTGAACCACTAAATTAAATACATGCGCTAGGCATGGTACGTGTGTGAGCTTGCTGAGCTCCAAAGCCGCCACCAAGTTACGCCCATTATCACACACAACCATGCCTGGTTGCAGGTTGAGTGGCGAGAGCCACTGCTCGGTCTGGTGACTAATCCCCTGCAACAGCTCTGAGGCCGTGTACTGTTTGTCCCCAAGGCAGATCAGCTTCAGCACGGCCTGTTGACGCTTCCCCACTGCAGTGCTACACTGCTTCCAGCTACCGGCTGATGGGTGAGTGGCGCTGCGCGCAGAGAATTCGGAGGTGGAAACGGAGGAGGAGGAGCCAATAACGTAGGTGCTGGCGGAAACCCTGATGGAGGTAGGGCCCGCAATCCTCGGCGTGGGTAGCACCTGTGCCATCCCAGGGTCCGAGTCGCTCCCAGCCTCCACGACATTCACCCAGTGTGCCGTCAGGGAAATGTAGCGTCCCTGGCCACAAGCACTTGTCCATGTGTCAGTCGTTAAGTGGACCTTCCCAGTAACTGCGTTGGTCAGGGCACGGGTGATGTTAAGGGACACATGGTGGTGTAAGGCGGGGACGGCACACCGGGAAAAGTAGTGGCGGCTGGGGACTGCGTACCGAGGGACAGCTGCTGCCATCAGGCTGCGGAAGGACTCAGTCTCCACAAGCCTAAATGGCAGCATTTCGATGGCCAGTAATTTGGAAAGGTGTGAGGTTAGTGCTATGGCCTGTGGGTGGGTGGCTGGGTATTTTCGCTTGCGCTCAAATGCCTGGGGTAACGACATTTGGACGCTGTGCTGGGACAGGGAAGTGGATGTGGTCGCTGATGGTGCTTCAGATGGTACAGGTGCAGGGCGGGAGGTATGCAGGCCTGCGCCTTCGACAGGCGATTGGCCGGCACCGAAAACAGGGGAAGAGGAGGCAGTGGTGTGGCCTGCAGACACAGATTGGCGATCCGGGCGTTCCTCCCACTTATTACGGTGCTTGGATGCCATGTGTCGGATCATGCTGGTGGTGGTGAGGTTTCTAGTGTTCATGCCTCGGCTCATTCTGGTGTGGCACAGGTTGCAAACTACAATTTTTTTGTCGTCCGCACTTTCCTTAAAAAAACGCCATACCGCGGAACACCTAGCCCTTGGCAAGGGAGATTTACGCAAGGGGGTGCTCCGTGGAACATTTGCGGGCCGGTTTGGTGCGGTCCGCCTTCTTTCTTTAGCCACACCACTGCCTCTTCCAGCCTGTTGCGGTGCTGCAGATGGCTCACCCTCAGGACTGCTGTCATCGCTCGGCTCTCCACCTTCCCAGGTGGGGTCAGTGACCTCATCGTCCACCAAGTCCTCCTCCACTTCCTCACTCTGATCATCCTCCTCATTTCTTGATCCCACCACATCCTCAGTCATTGACAACTGTGTATCATCCTCCTCATTTCTTGATCCCACCACATCCTCAGTCATTGACAACTGTGTATCATCCTCCTCATCAAGGTCTTGAGACAGTAATTGTGGTTGATTTGATGGCAACTGTGTCTCATCATCATCATCCACTTCCTTTGACCTTAAATGCCGTTCCCCTCTGTCATCTTCTTGTGATTGGGTACCCTCTAGAGGTTGTGAATCAGGGCACAAGATCTCATGTTCCTCTGCAAGCGTGCTTGGAGAGAGGTTCAAATCAAGGATTGGTGATGAGACGAGCTCCTCACTATATCCCAGTGTGGGATCACTTCTTTGGCCAGACCCTCTATGGTGGGAGGAAGGATGATCAGGGTGAGGATTATGTTGACCAGACTCTTGGCTAGTGAGAGTGGACTTGGTGGAAGACAGGGTGGTGCTTAACCGACTGGAAGCAGTATCAGCTGAAATCCAACCGACCACCTGTTCGCAGTGGTCTGACCTCGAGAGTGATGTCCTGCGACGCCCTGTAAACTGAGACATGAAGCTAGGTATGGTGGATGTCTTTCTGTCTTGTGCTCTGGCACCAGGCACAGTTTCTACGCGTCCTGACCCGCGCCCTGAACTATCAGGATCACGTCCACTTCCCCGTCCCTTTTTACCCGCCTTCTTCATCATAAACGGAATATATGCCGGTAATCTGCGGCTAGGCACACTAAACAATATGTGACGCTAATCTGCGGCTAGGCACAGTGAATGGAATATGTGACGTTAATTTGTGAATTTGCACACTAAACAATATGTGACGCTAATTTGTGAATTTGCACACTAAACAATATGTGACGCTAATCTGCGGCTAGGCACACGAAACAGAATGTGACGCTCATCTGCGGCTAGGCACACGAAACAGAATGTGACGCTAATCTGCGGCTAGGCACAGTGAACGGAATATGTGACGTTAATTTGTGAATTTGCACACTAAACAATATGTGACGCTAATTTGTGAATTTGCACACTAAACAATATGTGACGTTAATTTGTGAATTTGCACACTAAACAATATGTGACGCTAATCTGCGGCTAGGCACACGAAACAGAATGTGACGCTAATCTGCGGCTAGGCACACGAAACAGAATGTGACGCTAATCTGTGGCTAGGCACAGTGAACGGAATATGTGACGTTAATTTGTGAATTTGCACACTAAACAATATGTGACGTTAATTTGTGAATTTGCACACTAAACAATATGTGACGCTAATCTGCGGCTAGGCACACTAAACAATATGTGACGCTAATCTGCGGCTAGGCACACGAAACAGAATGTGACGCTAATCTGCGGCTAGGCACAGTGAACGGAATATGTGACGTTAATTTGTGAATTTGCACACTAAACAATATGTGACGTTAATTTGTGAATTTGCACACTAAACAATATGTGACTCTAATCTGCGGCTAGGCACACTAAACAATATGTGACGCTAATCTGCGGCTAGGCACACGATACAGAATGTGACGCTAATCTGCGGCTAGGCACACGAAACAGAATGTGACGCTAATCTGTGGCTAGGCACAGTGAACGGAATATGTGACGTTAATTTGTGAATTTGCACACTAAACAGAATGTGACAATAATCTATGGCTAGGCACACGTTTAAAATGGCCCTTTTTGTCGCTGCGTTTTAAAATAATTGGCCCTGTGCACCTAACAGAATATGTCACCTTGTCACTGCACTGTGAAATATTTGTCCCTGTGCACCTAGTACAATGTCACCTTATAAATATCCCCCCCCCACAAAAAAAAAGAAATTGTGCCCCCCCAAACAAAATATAAATGCTGCCCCCACACACAACAGTCCTAAAAAGGACTTTTGGGTCTTGAAAGAGTTCCAACAAATTTATTCTCCCTACACTGACTTTCCCTGCCTGATCGCATCTCTCCCTGGCTGAGAATGAGCCGAACTCGCGCTTCGGGTGCTATACAGCACCCGATCACAGGTTCTGGCCAGCCAATCAGTGTAATGCCAGCAGCCAACATGGCTGCTGGCATTACACTGATGTCAGAGCCTCCCCGCACGTTTATTGGCTGCGCAGCAGCCGCGAAACGTGCGGGGAGGAGACCCGAACATGGCGGGCGAGCACATGCGGTACTCGTACGAGTACCGCCATGTGCCGAGCAGAGCGATGCTCGAGCCGAACCGAGCTTCAGCCGAGCATGCTCGCTCATCACTAGTAGCCAATATTCGATCGGGTTGAATGATAGGGGCTGGGACCTCTTCTCTGTCAACCTCTGCTTCAAATTGTCTAGACAGAGCATCAGCCCTAACATTCTTTGATCCCGGCAGGTATGATACAACGAAATTGAATCGGGATAGAAACAGTGCCCATCTGGCCTGGCGAGAAGACAATCTCTTGGCCTCAGAAAGATACGTCAGATTCTTGTGATCAGTTAGAATTAAAACGGGGTTTTTTGTGCCTTCAAGTAAATGACGCCATTCTTTGAGAGCGAGTATAATGGCCAGTTATTCTCGATCACCAATCTCGTAATGACTTTGAGCACTAGTCAGTTTTTTTGAGAAGAATCCACAGGGTCTGAGTGTACCGCCTTTAACCTGTCGCTGAGAGAGCACCGCCCCGACCCCAATATCTGAGGCATCAACTTCCAAAGTAAAGGGGAGTATTGGATTAGGGTGGGACAACACAGGCGCTTCAGCAAAGGCTACCTTCAACTTCTCAAAGGCCTCTTCCGCAGCCACCGGCCAGAGCGATGGGTTAGCGCCCTTGTGCGTGAGGTCAGACAGAGGTTTCACGATAGAGGAGAAGTTTTTAATAAACTTCCTGTAATAATTGGCGAAGCCCAGAAATCGTTGGATGACTTTGAGGCTCTTGGGTTTAGGCCATTGTAAGACTGTGGCCCCTGAGGGCTTAGACTCATTCTCCGGTGTCGGAATTGGCGAGACCACCGGGTTAGCACCGGACTTATCCACAAGTACCGTGCGTTCAAGAATAGTTTGGAAAGCAACCGCTAGCTGATCCAAACGTTGCTCGTGCCTATCCATCCTCCAATGGATATTCTGTGCGTTACCGTCACTCTTAGTGTCTGAGGTCATGGCCCTTTTGTACTGTCATGGATTTGAAGACTCTCAGACTTAAGGTTTGGTAAAATAACTTAACTTTATTAAAAGTTAAAGGCAGTCCCCGTAGGGTAAACATACATAACAATACAACAGTAATATAACATATAATAGGTTCTACCGGCCTTGCCTAAATACCGGGCAAGGCAACCCAAGTGACAGTTTTAATAACAGGCTCTACCGGCCTTGCCTATACCGGGTAAGGCAACCGTGAGATGACATACACCGGTTCTACCGGCCTTAACAATACCGGGCAAGGCAGCCCCCACGGAATGCTGAATGTAGGCTCTACCGGCCCTGCCAATACCGGGTAAGGCAACCTTAAAGATAGTGAATTACAAGGTTCTACCGGCCTTACCAATACCGGGCAGGGCAGCCCAAAGGAGTACTGGAGTAGGCTCTACCGGCCCTGCCAATACCGGGTGAGGCAACCTACAGGATGGTATCGTCAAGGTTCTACCAGCCTCACCAATACCGGGCAGGGCAGCCTGAGCGAGTAGACCAGCTGTCAGGTGACTAAGACAGCATAGAGCATAAGTATAGAGGTCTTACTCAGCAGGAGTCTATTGCCAGGGATACTCAGACAACTGCAAGGAAGTGGACAGCGACTGACCACAGTACTGGATGTTCAGGAGCAAACCAGCGTCCGCACGTTGGGACTAATGGTAATATCGCAACCAGGTTTAGTGGAGTAAACCAGCGTCCGCACGCTGGGACCAACAACGTATATCGCAACCAGGTTTAGTGGAGCAAACCAGCGTCCGCACGCTGGAGCCAATAATGTATCTCGCAACCAGTGTAGTGGAGTAAACCAGCGTCCGCACACTGGGACCAACAATGTATATAGCAACCAGGTTTAGTGGAGTAAACCAGCGTCCGCACGCTGGGACCAACAATGTATATCGCAACCAGGCTTAGTGGAGTAAACCAGCGTCCGCACGCTGGGACCAACAATGTATATCGCCACCAGGTTTAGTGGAGTAACCCAGCGTCCGCACGCTGAGACCAACAATGTATATTGCAACCAGGTTTAGTGGAGTAAACCAGCGTCCGCACGATGGGACCAACAATGTATATCGCAACCAGGTTTAGTGGAGTAAACCAACAAAGTATGATCAGCAGCGAGAAGAACAATGTCGCCAGAGCGACGGCTGGAGCAGGAGATTCAGGAACTCAGTAAGAGTGGTGCTGGAACACAGGAACACTGGAACTCAGTAAGATTAACCCGCGAGGTGCTGGAACACAGGAACACTGGAACTCTGGAACACAGGAACACTAGCATACAGGAACACTGGAACACTGGAACACAGGATCAGCAAGAACAGCAGGAACAGGCCCAGAAGCCTGTCAAGCAGGTCAGGCAGAGTGGAGTCAGAAAGGGCAACCTGGAAGTGCTCAGCCTGGGTTTAAAAAGGCTGTGTGAGGAGGGCTAATCACAGACAGCCAATCATGATACTCAGCAAGTGACTGACACTGAACAGCACCAATCACGGGCACCGTGATAGGTATGTGTGTGTGTGAGTGGGGCATGTGTGTGTGTGGTGCTGTGTGTGTGAGTGGGGTGTGTGTGTTTGGTGCTGTGTGAGTGGGGCATGTGTGTGTGTGTTTGGTGCTGTGTGAGTGGGGCATGTGTGTTTATCTGTGGTGTAGGAGCAAGTGGCATCCATTTTGTTTTTTTCTGACTTTGATAGCGGTGGGCGGGCTTCATAGTGGGGGCGGGCCAACTCCCTGCATGATTTGCACACCAATAGCAGTGGCCTTCGGCCACTGCAATTGGTGTGCAAATCACGCCCCCATGGAATCACCCAATGGGATCAGTAACTCCTTCTTTCTGCCTCCCCTGGGTGTGTTTTGGCAGGCACAAAGTCTTCTTTTATATATATAGATATATATATTGGAATATTTTAAATAAATGTGATATTTATGTTTTTTCATACTACACATAGAGGATACTGTGCGCTATCCTTCCATACGCCCTCCTTTTTTAGTTTTGAATGTATTTTTCATTCTTACGGTGGAGCATTTGATGGATAATAAAAAATTGATGGATGAGCTGCTGGAAAGAGCAGAAGATCCAGTATTTCATTATAATATTAGTTTTGGGAGCTGGTTATACATTTTTTTTTCTCTGCATCCAACCTTCAGTGTCTTTCAAGCAAATAGCGGTTTTACATTATTCTTGATGATTATAGCCTAGGCCAACTGGGTTCTCTGCACCATCTCCACACACTAAAGCTACTTAGCTGCTCCTTATCTCAGTTCATGCCAAGCTACCTGATCTTATATTCCTCAGATGTTCTGCATTCTCAAACAAATATCTCGCATGGTGGGGGAGACCAGCACTGCTCCAGGGGATGCCATTTCTAATTGCAGTTCCCAGAAATTATTCTTGAACCCTGTTCACATGGGTGACTTTAGAGCAGTGCAATTAATGATACTCAAAATGCACCCTTGTGCAATCAATTACTCCTAATTTTCAGGTTCAGATGGGCAATGGGCAATTTTTGGTTGTGTAATGAAGCATAATTCGGTAACCTGCAAGTTAGATACACATATGGCATTGGTCCTTAACATCACTTTTGTGTGCCACAGACATCCGCTTAGGGTGCCATATTTCTTTATAAAACCTTTTACATAAATCTGAGTGATGAGTTTCACATGTATATTTATAGAAATTTCATGAACATTATGTTTATTTTTGTTATTCTGATAGTGAGACCTAGAAAACACTATATTTATGTTCATTTCTCTTTAGGAGATATTAGGGGTCCATACCCCCCAACTGTCCATTTTTAGGAGATATTAGGGGTCCGTACCTCCCAAGTGTCCCTCTTTAGGAGATATTAGGGGTCCATACCTCCCAAATGTCCATCTTTAGGAGATATTAGGGGTCCATACCTCCCAAGTATCCCTCTTTAGGAGATATTAGGGGTCCATACCTCCCTCTTTACGAAATATTAAGACTCTTTACCACCTGAGTGTACTTCTTTAGGCGATATTAGGGGTTTATGCACTAAGGCGTGATAAAGAGGTGATAAAGCACAGATAACTTCTACAGTGATATCCCTTCTCCAGTTCCTATGTTATTTTATAGAGCCTATGCACTAAGATCTCCATTAGCGCTCAATACCTCCCAAGTGCCACTCTTTAGGAGGGACAGTGACACTTCGAGACCTAAATACCTTTGTTACTCTTTCCCATCATGATTCCCCTCCGTTTAGGAGATCAGACTGTGTGGTGTGTATATAAGGGTATCACCCTGGTGTCCCTGTGTTTAGGAGATCAGACTGTGTGGTGTGTATAGAAATGTATCACCCTGGTGTCCCTGTGTTTAGGAGATCAGACTGTGCGGTGTGTATATAAGTGTAACACCCTGGTGTCCCTGTGTTTAGGAGATCAGACTGTGTGGTGTATATATAAGTGTATCACCCTGGTGTCCCTGTGTTTAGTAGTTCAGACTGTGTGGTGTGTATAGAAGTGTATCACCCTGGTGTCCCTGTGTTTAGGAGATCAGACTGTGTGGTGTGTATAGAAGTGTATCACCCTGGTGTCCCTGTGTTTAGGAGATCAGACTGTGTGGTGTGTATATAAGTGTATCACCCTGGTGTCCCTGTGTTTAGGAGATCAGACTGTGTGGTGTGTATATAAGTGTATCACCCTGGTGTCCCTGTGTTTAGGAGATCAGACTGTGGTGTGTATAGAAGTGTATCACCCTGGTGTCCCTGTGTTTAGGAGATCAGACTGTGTGGTGTGTATAGAAGTGTATCACCCTGGTGTCCCTGTGTTTAGGAGATCAGACTGTGTGATTTGTATAGAAGTGTATCACCCTGGTGTCCCTGTGTTTAAGAGATCAGACTGTGTGGTGTGTATATAAGTGTATCACCCTGGTGTCCCTGTGTTTAGGAGATCAGACTGTGTGGTGTGTATAGAAGTGTATCACCCTGGTGTCCCTGTGTTTAGGAGATCAGACTGTGTGGTGTGTATATAGTGTATCACACTGGTGTCCCTGTGTTTAGGAGATCAGACTGTGTGGTGTGTATATAAGTGTATCACCCTGGTGTCCCTGTGTTTAGGAGATCAGACTGTGGTGTGTGTATAAGTGTATCACATTGCTCCACAGTAATAAAACTCACATTATTGTTTATCTAAACTTCAGTTTATTTGTTTATAAATTAGTCTGTATAAATAAAATAATCTATTCTTTCTCTAAATCAAGTATTCAGCGACACAAAGAGATGTCAATAGATCATGAAATAACCTCAAAATTCTTGGTAATGCTCCATGCACCAGCCACGCCCCCTAAAACAAAAGTGTCCTCTTTGGCCATGTGAAATGTTGGGAGGTATGAGATCAGCAAATCATTGTACACCAAAACCAAAGTGTGTCATTCTGGCAGAAAAACAACTTCGCCGTAGGAATAAAAACAAATTCCCACTGATGTAATTGGAAACTTTCCACCCCTGAATGATTGACAGAGGTCTTGCTTCTCTTTGGGCCATATGCACATAGGAAAAGAGAATTTGACGGCAGATAAGAACCATTCGGCCCATCTAGTCGCCCATTTTCCTACTGTAAAAAAACTCAAACCTTTTTTTGGTCCTTGGTGTTTTCTTATGTTAAGGACAGCCCTATGCCTATCCTATGCATGCTTACATACCCCTACTGTATTAACCTCTACCACTTCTTCTGGTAGGGCTATTCCACTTATTACTCCCCTCTCAGTGAAGTAAAACTTACAAAGTTCCCACTTCCCACCTCTTGCACTGATGTCAGCTAGTTAGAAAGAAGCAGGCCCGGACTGGGACACAAAATATGCACGGGCATTTAAGGCTGAGCGGCCCATTTTTGTTTCTTTAGCAGCCCATGGGGGAGGGGGGGGCGGCGGCGGCGGGCGTTCGTTATTTTTTTTTTTTAAACGCCCGGACCAGCTCCAGACCGGCCCACCGGGCAAATGCCCTGTATGCCCGATGGCCAGTTTGGGCCTGGAAAGAAATACTTCATTTGAACAGTCTACAATGTGTGCCTGGTTTGCCAACACACATTGTAGACTGTTCAAATGAAGTATTTCTTTCTAAAGTGTGAGATTTTGCCTCTGCTGAAGAGTTGCAGGATGGTCTGCGGACCAGGATATCCTTTTGTAAGGTAGAAAGTTGATATCAGTGGAAGGGGAGGGAAGGAGGAAATCTGTAAGCTGATATCTCTCAAACCATAAAGGTTTGAGAGATCGGACAGGGTGCAATTAATTATTTTTTTTTTACTAGGTACAGTATTAAATGTCATAAAATCGATGTATTACTATCACTTTAAAAAGCTACTTTTATTTCTGAAAAGTGATCTGTCTGACTGTAGCACAATACACTCATTAAATTCACAGAGTGCAACATAGATCTTAATCCTTTGAATCAAGAGAAAGGAAACTTTTGGCGTCTCTCAGGACAGCCACCCGGCTCTCATATCCGCTTCTGGTCTCCAAATCTCTCCAAACATGGATGCCACCATGCAAAGCCCAGGCTTCCTCTAGTGGTGACACAGAACATCAAAAGAAAGGGCTGCACTGGTTAACTCCACATTAAACAAGAGCGTTCATAAAATGCCAAAATGTATTCGCAATCTTCATAAAATCAAACAGGACATCAGACTTCAATTACTCACATAGCTCAGACAAGGTGCATAATGCGAAACGCGTAGATCGACACATTGGAGTCTACTGTATTGGTCTGAGCTATGTGAGTAATTGAAGTCTGATGTCCTGTTTGATTTTCTGAAGACTGAGAATACATTTTATAATTTTATGAATGCTCTTGTTTGATGAGGCGTTAACCAGTGCAGCCCTTTCTTTTGATGTTCTTAACCCTTTTATTACCAGAGATGCAATGTATTGGATACCTCTCTGGCACTCAAAGGGTTAATTATTATACTTTACCGTACTGAAAGCGAATTTCACTTTTCAAAAATAAAAGTATCAATATCTCCTAATTTTCTGTCTGCTGGTCTTTTGGCTAACATGATGAAAACATAATTCAAGGTAATGGGTTCAATTTAACGTTCTGCGTGCCAGAGAGGTATCCAAAACACTGCAATGCAATAAGTGGGATACTTCCCTGGCATTTAAAAGGTTAAGACTATAACTTTTACCTTTACATTTTAAAGGGATAGTAATGTTTCAAGGTAATGGGTTCAATTTAACGTTTTGCGTGCCAGAGAGATATCCAAAACACTGCAATGCAATAAGTGGGATACTTCCCTGGCATTTAAAAGGTTAAGACTATAACTTTTACCTTTACATTTTAAAGGGATAGTAATGTTTCACAATAAAAGCAGCTCCAATTAATATTCATAGTATTTGGGCCATAAAAAGTATTATTTCACTACTGTCAGAGTTGTAGTACAAGAGTAATTGAATGATAAAGTACCCCCCTCCTGACCCTTTTACTGATGGAACACTGCTCACCTCAGAGCAGCAAGACTGTCCGGATGGATCGCAGAGAGGAACAATCTCCAGTGATCAGAAGGAAAAACCTGTCAAGGGGGGCAGAGTTTTCCTTATGCTCACAGTAAGAAGATTGTCCCTTGCTGCAACCTGTCCGGTCAAGAGACCAGATTCCACATCTGAGGTGAGCAGTGTAACACTAGGTAAAAGGGGTGAGAGGGGGAAACTTTATCATTCAATTACTCTTGAGCCACAACTCTGACAGTATTGAAATAACAAATACTATGTCTCAAATACTATGATGATTAATTAGAGCTGCTGTTTTTTGAAACATTACTATCCCTTTAACTCCCAACCTATAGCTGAACTTCATTTAATCAAGAGAAATACATTTCTCGTGGAGTACGTTGTTTATAGATTTTCCATTTTCTTTGTAATGGGCCAATGCAAATTATTTCAACGGGTTACTTCTAATCCCTACAGTTGCTGACAGAGAGCAATTACTTTTATAAATATAATTATCCATATGTCTGTTATCATTAGCTAATTGTGGAAAACGTCAGTATATTCCACAACTCAGCGCCGCATTAAGGAGAACAGAGACATAATATCATAAGTTTATAGCAATTATCTACAGGTAGGAGGGAGGGATTTACATTTTCTCTATCATTTTGAATTTGTACAGAGCTATAATCATTCCATTGTTATGAAGTGTAATTGAGCAATCAGTGATAATGGTAGATTGAACATAAGAATTTCACTACTGGGCTACCAATGACAAATATGAGATTTAAAGGTGTACTAACATCTCCTAATTATAACCTACACTTACTTTACTATGGCCAGAAAATCTTAATGGCCCCTTTGAATTTTATACACTTTCCTTTGCAAGAGGCATAACTAGAAGCCATCGGGCCCTGGTGCAAAAATTGCCATGGGCCACCTCCAATCATATTGCCCCCCCTCCCCACTGGCCATCTCCATTTTGCCCCCAAGGTGAGAGTGACAGGGTTAGGGTGAGAGAGATGTAGGAATGGTTTGGAAGGTGAGAGTGGCAAGGTTAAGGTAAGAGATGTAGGCATGTGTTAGAAGGTGAGAGTGACAGAGTTAGGGTGAGAGAGATGTAGGCATGTGTTAGAAGGTGAGAGTGACAGGGTTAGGGTGAGAGAGATGTAGGCATGGGTTGGAAGGTGAGAGTGACAGGGTTTTGGTGAGAAAGATGTAGGCATGAGATGTAGGCATGGGTTAGAAGGTGAGAGGGACAGAGTTAGGGCGACAGAGATGTAGACATGTGTTAGAAGGTGAGAGTGACAGGGTTAGGGTGAGAGAGATGTAGACATGTGTTGGAAGGTGATAGTGGCAAGGTTAAGGTAAGAGATATAGGCATGTGTTAGAAGGTGAGAGTGACAGGGTTAGGGTCAGAGAGATGTAGGCATGTGTTGGAAAGTGAAAGTGACAGGGCTAGGGTGAGAGAGACATAGACATGAGTCGGTAGGAGAGGGTGACAAGGTTAGAGTGAGAGAGATGTAAGCATGGGTTGTAAGGTGAGAGTGACAGGGTTTTGGCAAGAGAGATGTAGGCATGGGATTTAGGCATGGGTTAGAAGGTGAGAGTGATGGGGTAAGGTGAGAGAGATGTAGGCATGGGTTGGAAGGTGAGAGTGACAAAATTAAGGTGAGAGATGTAGGCATGTGTTGGAAGGTGAGAGTGACAGGGTTAGGGTGAGAGAGATGTAGGCATGAGTTGGAAGGTGAAAGTGAAAGGATTAGGGTGAGAGATGTACACATGTCTTGGAAGATGAGAGTGACAAGGTTAAGGTAAGAGATGCAGGCATGTGTTGGAAGGTGAGAGTGACAGAGTTAGGGTGAGAGAGATGTAGGCATGTGTTAGAAGGTGATAGTGATAGGGTTAGGGTGAAAGAGATGTAGGCATGTCTTGGAAGGTGAAAGTGACAGGGTTAGGGTGAGAGAGATGTAGACATGTGTTGGAAGGTGATAGTGGCAAGGTTAAGGTAAGAGATATAGGCATGTGTTAGAAGGTGAGAGTGACAGGGTTAGGGTCAGAGAGATGTAGGCATGTGTTGGAAAGTGAAAGTGACAGGGCTAGGGTGAGAGAGACATAGACATGAGTCGGTAGGAGAGGGTGACAAGGTTAGAGTGAGAGAGATGTAAGCATGGGTTGTAAGGTGAGAGTGACAGGGTTTTGGCAAGAGAGATGTAGGCATGGGATTTAGGCATGGGTTAGAAGGTGAGAGTGATGGGGTAAGGTGAGAGAGATGTAGGCATGGGTTGGAAGGTGAGAGTGACAAAATTAAGGTGAGAGATGTAGGCATGTGTTGGAAGGTGAGAGTGACAGGGTTAGGGTGAGAGAGATGTAGGCATGAGTTGGAAGGTGAAAGTGAAAGGATTAGGGTGAGAGATGTACACATGTCTTGGAAGGTGAGAGTGACAAGGTTAAGGTAAGAGATGCAGGCATGTGTTGGAAGGTGAGAGTGACAGAGTTAGGGTGAGAGAGATGTAGGCATGTGTTAGAAGGTGATAGTGATAGGGTTAGGGTGAAAGAGATGTAGGCATGTCTTGGAAGGTGAAAGTGACAGGGTTAGGGTGAGAGAGATATAGACATGAGTTGGTAGACGAGACTGACAGGGTTAGAGTGAGAAATATGTAGTGACTGTTTGGAAGGTGAGAGTGACAGGGTCAGGGTGAGAGAGTTGTAGGCATGGGGTGTAGGCATGGGTTAGAAAGTGAGAGTGACAGGGTTAGGGTGAGAGAGATGTAGGCATGGGTTGGAAGGTGAGAATGACAGGGTTAAGGTGAGAGAGATGTAGGCATGGGTTGGAAGGTGAAAGTGACAGGGTTAGGGTGAGAGATGTAGGCATGTGTTGGAAGGTGAGAATGACAGAGTTAGGGTGAGAGATGTAGGCATGGGTTGGAAGGTGAGAATGACAGGGTTAAGGTGAGAGAGATGTAGGCATGGGTTTGAAGGTGAGAGTGACAGGGTTAGGGTGACAGAGATAGAGGCATGGGTTGGAAGGTGAGAGTGACAGGGTTAAGGTGAGAGAGATGTAGACATGGGTTGGAAGGTGAAAGTGACAGGGTTAGGGTGAGAGATGTACGCATGTGTTGGAAGGTGAGAATGACAGAGTTAGGGTGAGAGAGATGTAGGCATGTGTTGGAAGGTGAGAGTGACAAGGTTAGGGTGAGAGATGTAGGCATGAGTTTGAAGGTGAGAGTGACAGGATTAGGGTAAGAGAGATAGAACATGAGTTGGATGGTGAAGGTGACAGAGTTAGGGTGAGAGAGATGTAGGCATGGGTTGGAAGTTGAGGGTGAGATAGTTATGGTGAGAAAGATGTAGGTATGGGTTGAAAAGTGAGAGTGACAAGGTTAGGGTGAGAGATGTAGGCATGTGTTGGAAGGTGAGAGTGACCGTGTTAGGGTGAGTGTCACAATGTGACCTACGTCAGCTGCTTGAGCCGGCCGTATCCTTACCTCTGGCGGCTCGTCCGCATCTCTCCCACACGTGGCTCAGCTGCCTTCTGCTTGTCTCGCGGCTCCAGACGCTACTGTGGGTTTGGTAGGCCGGCCGGATGACGTCATGTTCGGGCGCACGTCCAAAGGCATGGACGTGCATCCCATTTAAAGGAGCCACACCAATTTTGTGCTCCTCCCTTTCCTGTGGGGCAGGTCTTGATAAACTGCACGGACACTGGGCTCACTCACCCTTTTGTTGGTGTCCAGTGCAGTTCATTGTGTTTAGTGCTCTGTGTATGACCTGATTTATCTGACTATCCGTTCTGGTGCTGACCTGTGGCTCTCTCTGACTACCCTTTCCGTGTATGATCCTGGCTTGTCTGATAACCAACCCGGGTCAGACCTGCGGCTCTGGCTGACTATCTGTTCCGTGTATGACCTCTGGCTTGTCCGACTATCCATCCTGGTGCTGGGGAGCTGTGCCCACGCATTGACTTTCGCGGCCTGAACAAGCTTATGATTAAGAAAGCCTACCCCATACCCTTAATTACTGAATTATTCAATTGATTAAAGGGTTCTACTTCTAAGGTGTTCACAAAGCGTGATCTGAGGGCAGCATATAATCTTGTGAGAATTTGCGAAGGACATGAATGGAAGAAAGCTTTCAACACCTGGAGCAGGCACTATGAATATCTGGTTATGCCCTTTGGCCTATGAAATGCTCCTGCTGTCTTCCAAGAATTTATTAATGACGTCCTAAGAGACTTATTGCAAAGTTCTGTAGTTGTATACTTGGATGATATACTTATCCACTCACCCATGTCGGAGACTCAGATGTGTCTAGAGTTTTATGATTGTTGAAAGAGAATGGTCTGTATTGCAAACTTGATAAATGTGAATTTCACAAAAACCAAGTAACCTTTCTGGGGTATGTTATAGCCGCATCTGGCTTTGCGATGGACCCAAAGAAATTATGGGTGATATTACAGTGGCCCCCGGCCAGTAGGACTGAAATCACTCCAAAGGTTCTTGGGGTTCACAAATTATTACAGAAAATGTGTTAACTTTTTTGACGGTGGTCAAGCCATTGACCGACTTGACATGTAAAGGAGCAGATGCTTCCAGATGGTCTCCCAGTGCACTGCCGGCCTTCGAAAGCCTTAAAGCAACATTTGCAGCAGCTCCAATACTGGTACATCCCAATACCACCTTGCACTTTACCCTGGAGGTTGATGCGTCTGAGACGGGAGTAGGTGCCCTCCTGTCTCAGCGCTCGGCTCCGGGGGAAGGCTCTGCTCCCTTGCGGATACTTCTCCAGGAAGTTGTCCAAAGCAGAGAGGATGTATGACATAGGGGATTGAGAACTATTGGCGATTATAATAGCCCTTAAAGAATGGCGGTACCTCTTAGAAGGGACCAGCGCTTCGATCCTGATCCTCATTGATCACAAGAATTTAACTTATTTGTCGTAAGCAAAACGTTTGTCAGCCCGTTAGGCCAGATGGGCCCTGTTCTGTCCAGGTTCCACTTCATTGTTTCCTATCTTCCCAGGTCAAAAAATATCAGGGCTGATGGACTATCCCGCCAGTTTTGCTCCAATACCCAGGAGGAGTTGCCTCCTACTCCAATTATTCCAGCAGATCATATTCTTGCCACAATTCGGACCAGCATCACCTCCCCTTTGGGAGTGGAGATCTTGGCGGCGCAAGCTTCATCCCCGGCTGGAAAACCTATAGGGAGGTGCTTTGTACCAGCCCAGTTACGCACCAGACTCCTGGAGACATATCATACATGCAAAACAGCAGGCCATACTGGGCGAGATCAATTGATATGGTCTATTTCTCGTTTGTTTTGGTGGCCTAGCTTACAAACTGACTGTTCTGCCTTTGTGGCAGCTTGCCCCACCTGTACCCAAAGCAAATCTCCACGAAATCTGCCCATAGGCCTCCTCCAACCCATTGCAAATGGGGAGTGGCCGTGGTCCCATTTGTCGATAGATTTCATGGTGGAACTTCCTGCATCGATGGGCTACACGGTTATTCTTATGATCGTTGACAGGTTTTCCAAAATGGCTCACTTCGTACCACTCAAAAAGCTGCCTTTGGCTCAAGAGCTGGCCAAGGTATTCGCTAAAGAAGTGTTCCGACTCCATGGTATACCGAAGGTGATTATATACAACAGAGAGAGCCAGTTTGTGTCCCGGTTCTGGAGAAGCTTTTGTGCTCAGATGTGCATTCAGCTCGCCTTTCCCTCAGCATACCACCCCCAACCGAATGGCGCAGCTGAGAGGTCTAATCAAGCCCTAGAACAATTTTTACGTTGCTACATAAGTGACCACCACAACAATTGGGCTGCTCTGTTACCCTGGGCGGAGTTTGCCAGAAATTGTGCTATTAACTCTTCTTCACAGAGTTCTCCATTCTTGATAAATTATGGGTTCCAACCCTCCGCACTTCCTGAGACTTTTGAAGCACGGGAGATTCAGGCTCTGGATGAGCATTTACAGACGCTCCTCTTCTCTTGGGTATGAGTACAGAATACCCTATGTGGTTTGATGCCACGGCAAAAGCGGCAGGCTGAGCGTAGGTGATTACCGGCACTGACCTTCCGGGTGGGAGCGAGGGTATGGCTGTCTTTCCACAATCTCAATCTCCATATGCCATGTAGGAAACTGGCCCCTCATTTTGTTGGTCCTTTTCGAATCACCTGGAGAATCAACCCTGTAGCGTACGCTCTTGAGCTTCCAGTCACGATGCAAATTCATAATGTCTTTTGCATATCGCTGCTCAAACCATTAATTTGTAACTGATATACTACCAATACTGTTCGCCCAGCCCCCATTCGGGTGGGATACCATGACGAATATGAGGTACAAACCATTCTGGACTCTCGGAGAGTGAGAGGGTAATTGCAGTACCTGGTGCTCTGGAGGGGCTACAGCCCGGAGGATCGCTCATGGATTTCCTCTAAGGATGTGCATGCCTCTATTCTGGTCAGGAACTTTCACTCTAGCTATCCTGAAAGACCACATCCCTGTCCGCAGAGGAGGAGTCGTTGAGGGGAGGGTGCTGTCACAATGAGACCTGCGGCGGCTGCTAGAGCCAGCCACATCCTTACTTCTGGAGGCTCGTCCGCATCTCTCCCCCATGCGGTTCAGCCTCATTCTGCTTGTCTCGCGGATCCAGCCGCTACTGTGGGTTCAGCAGGCCTGCCGGATGAAGTCATGTTCGGGTGCACGTCCAAAGGCATGGACGTGCGTCCCATTTAAAGGAGCCACATCAATTTTGTGCTCGTCCCTTTCTTGTGGGGCAGGTCTTAATAAACTGCATGGACACTGGGCTCACTCACCCTTTTGTTGGTGTCCAGTGCAGTTCATTGTGTTTAGTGCTCTGTGTATGACCTGGTTTGTCTGACTATCCGTTCTGGTGCCGACCTGTGGTTCTGTCTGACTACCCATTCCGTGTATGATCCTGGCTTGTCTGATGACCAACCTGGTGCAGACCTGCACCTCTGGCTGTCTACCTGTTCCGTGTATGACCTCTGGCTTGTCCGACTAACCGCTCTGGTGCTGACCTGTGGCTCTGTCTGACTACCCGCTCTGTGTAGGACCTTGGCTAGTCCGATAACCAATCTGGTGCAGACCTACAGCTCTGGCTGACTACACATTGCGTACCTTGACCCTCGGCTTGTCTAACCATCCCAACTGGTGCTGACCTGTGGCTCTGTCTGAATACCCTCCGTGTGGCCCTCCTTGTAGTCAGAGATCCAGTCTGGTGCGGGCCTGGGGCTCTGGTAAACTCTAGCATTACTGACTGTAGGCGTGTGTCAGTAGTTGCTCTGGTTGCCTTCCTTTACATGAGACTGCCATTCCATCACTGACTGCAGGCGTGAGTCAGTAGTCTCCCTCGCTGCCTTCGTTGTCTTACGGCCTTTTATTTTGGGACTGCAGGTGTGAGTCCTTGGGAGTTCCCTGGGTACGTGGAGGTCAATTCTGCTATTTGAGACTTTCATTGGCTTCAGCCTAGTCTCTGCAGTTTTGGGAACCTAGTAGCGTCTTCCTATTCCTGATAGAGGCTTGCTGCTTCGATCACCCTCTGCTACTTCCTTTCACTTTCTGTGATTTTACTGTGATTACACTTCTAATAAAGGTTATCAAAGTACCATCTGACTCCTGTTTTGCTTGTATCTGTGACAGGGTTAGGGTGAGAGAGATGTAGGCATGTGTTGGAACGTGAGAGTGACAGGGTTAGGGTGAGAGAGACAGAACATGAGTTGGATGGTGTGGGTAACAGAGTTAGGGTGGGAGAGATGTAGGCATGGGTTGGAAAGTGAGAGTGACAGGGTTAGGGTGAGAGAGATGTAGGCATGAGTTTAAAGGTGAAAGTGACAGGGTTAGGGTGAGAGAGACAGAACATGGGTTGGATGGTAATGGTGACAGAGTTAGGGTGAGAGAGATGTAGGATGGGTTGGAAAGTGAGAGTGACAGGATTAGGGTGAGAGAGATGTAGGCATGAGTTTGAAGGTGAGAGTGACAGGGTTAGGGTGAGAGAGATAAAGGCATGGGTTGGAAGGTGAGAGTGACAAAATTAGGGTGATAGAGATGTAGGCAAGTGTTGGAAAGTGAGAGTGACAGGGTTAGGGTGAGAAAGATGTAGGCATGAGTTTGAAGGTGAGAGTGACAGGGTTAGGGTGAGAGTGATAGAGGCATGGGTTGGAAGGTGAGAGTGACAAAGTTAGGGTGATAGAGATGTAGGCAAGTGTTGGAAAGTGAGAGTGACAGGGTTAGGGTGAGAAAGATGTAGGCATGAGTTTGAAGGTGAGAGTGACAGGGTTAGGGTGAGAGTGATAGAGGCATGGGTTGGAAGGTGAGAGTGACAAAGTTAGGGTGATAGAGATGTAGGCAAGTGTTGGAAAGTGAGAGTGACAGGGTTAGGGTGAGAAAGATGTAGGCATGAGTTTGAAGGTGAGAGTGACAGGGTTAGGGTGAGAGAGATAAAGGCATGGGTTGGAAGGTGAGAGTGACAAAGTTAGGGTGATAGAGATGTAGGCAAGTGTTGGAAAGTGAGAGTGACAGGGATAGGGTGAGAAAGATGTAGGCATGAGTTTGAAGGTGAGAGTGACAGGGTTAGGGTGAGAGAGTTTGAAGGTGAAAGTGAAAGGCAGCAAGAGACCTCCAAAACTTGACCCCCAAATAAAAATGAGGTGGGGCAGGCTGGCCTGAGGAGCATATTATGGCTTTGCCGACTATCCCGGAAAGATTTCTGCTGATACCCATGTGCATATGTGTGTGTCACAATACATGTATGTGTGTGCATTATTACAAATACAGTCATAAGAAGAAATTTAACAAAGATGTGACCCTCAGTCCAAAATAATTGGCCATCTCTGCTTTAAGAGGTTCTCATGAATGGCTTTGAAAATGACTATAGGTATAAACGTCCCCTGTCTATTCTAGTTGCTGCAGCGTAGGCATCAGTATGAACTAGGCTTTAGGGGTAGTTTGGACTGTAACTGAATCCATGAGACTCATACAACCAGGCCTCTGTTAAAGTTATAGTAATGGTTCATTTTTACAGTAAGGTCGAGTCTTCTATATATATATATATATTTCTATACCAACCTGTAGCTTTGTAAGAATGGATAAGTTTGCTATTTTACTTTTAGTGTAAAGTAAAGTTTCCGCCTCCTGCCCCTTTTAATTACACGTAGCCACTTCCTCTAAGATCTGAAATCCAGTCATCAGACCAGACAGATCGCAGCGAGGGACAATCTTTTTTCTTTCAATATAAGGAATACCCTGCCCCCTTGACGAAGGAGGGCAGGCTTTTCCCTTATGCTGAAAGAAGATTGTCCCTTGTTGCGATCTGTCAGGACGGCTTGCTGAGGTTGCTTCATGCATGTAAAAGGGTCGGGGGGAGTAAACCTTAATATACAATAAAAGTAAAATGGCATACTTATGCGTTCTTATAAAGCCACATATCTGTATAGAAATATACATTGAAGACTCGATTGTACTGTAAAATAGATAACATTACTTTTCCTTTAAAGGGATAATAATATTTTGTTTTATCTTTATTTTATTTTGTAGGCATTAAAAAAAAAACATGAAGAACGATATAAGTCTTATCTCTCAAACCTTTATGGTTTGACAGATATTCACAAGCAAAGTTTCCCCTCCCGCCCCTTTTACCTAGTGTAAGCCATCTCTTCTCAGATGTGGAATGCAGTCCATAGACCAGACAGATAACAGCAGGGGACAATCTTCTTCGTATGAGAACAATGAAAGCCCTGCCCCCCTTGACAAGTTTTTCAGGTTTTTCCCTTATCTTAATTGAAGATTGTCCCTCTCTGCAGTCTACCTGGGCACCTCACTTCTGCTCTGGCTGAACAGTGTTACATCAGTAAAAGGGGCGATAGGGGGATACTTTATCATTCAATTACTCTTGAACTACAACAACATGATGATTAATTAGAGCTGCTTTTATTATGAAACATTACTATCCCTTTAACATCATGCTTTTAGCTTGCAGTGCCTCAGTTGTGCAGTTTACCAGATGCAAGCTAGGGGGAGCTATTAGAATGTACAAAAAAAATCTAAAGAGCACTTTGTGTTGTAATCTAGCTGCAGTAATAACCATCTCACATTATGGCTTCTCCTACAATTACACAGGGATTGTGACCAGGAAAAAAAAAGAGTTGTTAGATTGTTATAACCCAAAGAAACTTGTTATATCACCCACATAAACTACTAAACATACAATATGGGGAGGGTTATATCTTTCAAAAACTTTGCAATGTGAGAGGAAGACAGAACAAGTGAATGAAACAGAGAGAAAACAAGAGTATGAGAGAAAGAGAAAGAAGGAGGGAGAGAGAGATAGGGACAAAGAGAGGAAAAGGGTGACAGAGTGTGAGAGAAAGTGGGGATAGAGAAAAAGAGATAGAGAGAGAAAGGGGGCAAGGAGACTGAAAGAGGGGGAGATATGGGAAAAATTGGAGAGAGAGGCAGTAAGAGAGAGATATATAGAAGGTACAGAGAGAAGGTGACCTCTCTAGAATTAAAGGGGGGAGATTCACTAAGCCAGGATAAAGAGGTGATAAAGCGGAGATGACTTCTCCAGTGATATCTCTTCTCCAGATGTTATATTATTCTATGGAGCCGATGCACTAAGAATTCTCCAACCTTGGAGATCCTATTGCATTGGCTCCATAGAATAACATAGGAAATGGAGAAGTGATATCACTGGAGAAGTCATCTCCACATTATCACCTATTTAACACTCCTTAGTGAATCTCCCCCAGTGCGTTAAAAGCCCCATTTAAATCAATGGCGGTTATGTGTTCCTTATGCTGCAGTTCATTTCTAGAGGACCTGTCCATACCTGGGAACCTTCAGAATGAGCTGACCCTGAAAACTTATAAACATTAGCTCTTAAAGGGATAGTAATAATTGCAAATTACTAATCCCCATATTGTAGCTTTGTTAAAAAGAAACATATTGCCCCCAGTGTCATCACTCAAACTCTTATGGTTTGAGAGATGATAGTTCTCATGGACAGACGTCCCAAACAGTCACCAAGGAACAATTAACATGCAACAACTTAGATACGTCACTGATTGCACACACACAAGACACTGGACTTCTACCTCTGCCTTCCTCGTATCAGTGGCACCAATTTAGAGACATTTAAGTGGAGCAAATCACATATTACGTAACACTAAGCTCTCACTAAGATTTTGGTCAAAACCCTGAAAGATCCCAGCTATGGACCTCTCCTCTTTTTTATCCCTGTGCATATGGCCATAATTATACTAGTAGACTGGACCTGTGCGTATGACCATAATGATGCTAGTAGACTGGACCTGTGCATATGGCCATAATGATGCTAGTAAACTGGACTTGTTGGCCCAATGATGCTAGTAGAATGGACTTGTGCATATGGCTGTAATGATACTAGTAGACTGGACCTGTGCATATGACTGTAATGATACTAGTAGACTGGACCTGTGCATATGTTTGTAATGATACTAGTAGACTGGACCTGTGCATATGACTGTAATGATGCTAGTAGACTGGACCTGTGCATATGACTGTAATGATACTAGTAGACTGGACCTGTGCATATGACTGTAATGATACTAGTAGACTGGACCTGTGCATATGACTGTAATGATACTAGTAGACTGGACCTGTGCATATGTCTGTAATGATCCTAGTAGACTGGACCTGTGTATATGACTGTAATGATGCTAGTAGACTGGACCTGTGCATATAACTGTAATGATGCTAGTAGACTGGACCTGTGCATATGACTGTAATGATACTAGTAGACTGGACCTGTGAATATGTCTGTAATGATACTAGTAGACTGGACCTGTGCATATGACTGTAATGATACTAGTAGACTGGACCTGTGCATATGGCTGTAATGATACCAGTAGACTGGACCTGTGCATATGACTGTAATGATACTAGTAGACTGGACCTGTGCATATGACTGTAATGATGCTAGTAGACTGGACCTGTGCATATGACTGTAATGATACTAGTAGACTGGACCTGTGCATATGCCTGTAATGATACTAGTAGACTGGACCTGTGCATATGGCTGTAATGATACTAGTAGACTGGACCTGTGCATATGACTGTAATGATGCTAGTAGACTGGACCTGTGCATATGACTGTAATGATACTAGTAGACTGGACCTGTGAATATGTCTGTAATGATACTAGTAGACTGGACCTGTGCATATGACTGTAATGATGCTAGTAGACTGGACCTGTGCATATGACTGTAATGATGCTAGTAGACTGGACCTGTGCATATGTCTGTAATGATACTAGTAGACTGGACCTGTGCATATGACTGTAATGATACTAGTAGACTGGACCTGTGCATATGACTGTAATGATACTAGTAGACTGGACCTGTGCATATGACTGTAATGATACTAGTAGACTGGACCTGTGTATATGGCTGTAATGATGCTAGTAGACTGGGCCTGTGCATATGGCTGTAATGATGCTAGTAGACTGGGCCTGTGCATATGGCTGTAATGATGCTAGTAGACTGGGCCTGTGCATATGACTGTAATGATACCAGTAGACTGGACCTGTGCATATGCCTGTAATGATACTAGTAGAATGGACTTGTGCATATGGCTGTAATGATACTAGTAGACTGGACCTGTGCATATGACTGTAATGATACTAGTAGACTGGACCTGTGCATATGGCTGTAATGATACTAGTAGACTGGACCTGTGTATATGGCTGTAATGATGCTAGTAGACTGGGCCTGTGCATATGGCTGTAATGATGCTAGTAGACTGGGCCTGTGCATATGGCTGTAATGATGCTAGTAGACTGGGCCTGTGCATATGGCTGTAATGATGCTAGTAGACTGGACCTGTGCATATGGCTGTAATGATGCTAGTAGACTGGACCTGTGCATATGGCCGTAATGATACTAGTAGACTGGACCTGTGCATATGACTGTAATGATGCTAGTAGACTGGACCTGTGAATATATCTGTAATGATACTAGTAGACTGGACCTGTGCATATGACTGTAATGATACTAGTAGACTGGACCTGTGCATATGACTGTAATGATACTAGTAGACTGGACCTGTGAATATGTCTGTAATGATGCTAGTAGACTGGACCTGTGCATATGACTGTAATGATACTAGTAGACTGGACCTGTGAATATGTCTGTAATGATACCAGTAGACTGGACCTGTGCATATGTCTGTAATGATACTAGTAGACTGGACCTGTGCATATGTCTGTAATGATACTAGTAGACTGGACCTGTGCATATGACTGTAATGATACTAGTAGACTGGACCTGTGCATATGACTGTAATGATGCTAGTAGACTGGACCTGTGCATATGTCTGTAATGATACTAGTAGACTGGACCTGTGCATATGACTGTAATGATACTAGTAGACTGGATCTGTGCATATGACTGTAATGATACTAGTAGACTGGACCTGTGCATATGCCTGTAATGATACTAGTAGACTGGACCTGTGCATATGTCTGTAATAATACTAGTAGACTGGACCTGTGCATATGTCTGTAATGATACCAGTAGACTGGACCTGTGCATATGACTGTAATGATACCAGTAGACTGGACCTGTGCATATGTCTGTAATGATACCAGTAGACTGGACCTGTGCATATGACTGTAATGATACCAGTAGACTGGACCTGTGCATATGGCTGTAATGATACTAGTAGACTGGACCTGTGCATATGGCTGTAATGATACTAGTAGACTGGACCTGTGCATATGACTGTAATGATACTAGTAGACTGGACCTGTGCATATGACTGTAATGATACTAGTAGACTGGACCTGTGCATATGACTGTAATGATACTAGTAGACTGGACCTGTGCATATGACTGTAATGATACTAGTAGACTGGACCTGTGCATATGGCTGTAATGATACCAGTAGACTGGACCTGTGCATATGACTGTAATGATGCTAGTAGACTGGACCTGTACATATGTCTGTAATGATACTAGTAGACTGGACCTGTACATATGTCTGTAATGATACTAGTAGACTGGACCTGTGCATATGTCTGTAATGATACTAGTAGACTGGACCTGTGCATATGGCTGTAATGATACCAGTAGACTGGACCTGTGCATATGTCTGTAATGATGCTAGTAGACTGGACCTGTACATATGTCTGTAATGATACTAGTAGACTGGACCTGTACATATGTCTGTAATGATACTAGTAGACTGGACCTGTGCATATGTCTGTAATGATACTAGTAGACTGGACCTGTGCATATAACTGTAATGATACTAGTAGACTGGACCTGTGCATATAACTGTAATGATACTAGTAGACTGGACCTGTGCATATGACTGTAATGATGCTAGTAGACTGGACCTGTGCAGTCTGTGCATATGTCTGTAATGATACTAGTAGACTGGACCTGTGCATATGACTGTAATGATGCTAGTAGACTGGACCTGTGCATATGTCTGTAATGATGCTAGTAGACCGGACCTGTGCATATGACTGTAATGATACTAGTAGACTGGACCTGTGCATATGACTGTAATGATACTAGTAGACCGGACCTGTGCATATGACTGTAATGATACTAGTAGACTGGACCTGTGCATATAACTGTAATGATGCTAGTAGACCGGACCTGTACATATGTCTGTAATGATACTAGTAGACTGGACCTATGCATATGACTGTAATGATGCTAGTAGACTGGACCTGTGCATATGACTGTAATGATGCTAGTAGACTGGACCTGTGCATATGCCTGTAATGATACTAGTAGACTGGACCTGTGCATATGCCTGTAATGATACTAGTAGACTGGACCTGTGCATATGGCTGTAATGATACTAATAGACTGGACCTGTGCATATGTCTGTAATGATACTAGTAGACTGGACCTGTGCATATGACTGTAATTATACTAGTAGACTGGGCCTGTGCATATAACTGTAATGATGCTAGTAGACTGGACCTGTGCATATGACTGTAATAATACTAGTAGACTGGACCTGTGCATATGACTGTAATGATACTAGTAGACTGGACCTGTGCATATGACTGTAATGATACTAGTAGACTGGACCTGTGCATATGACTGTAATGATACTAGTAGACTGGGCCTGTGCATATAACTGTAATGATGCTAGTAGACTGGACCTGTGCATATGACTGTAATGATACTAGTAGACTGGACCTGTGCATATGGCCGTAATGATACTAGTAGACTGGACCTGTGCATATGACTGTAATGATACTAGTAGACTGGACCAGTGCATATGACTGTAATGATACTAGTAGACTGGACCTGTGCATATGACTGTAATGATACTAGTAGACTGGACCTGTGCATATGACTGTAATGATACTAGTAGACTGGACCTGTGCATATGGCTGTAATGATACCAGTAGACTGGACCTGTGCATATGACTGTAATGATGCTAGTAGACTGGACCTGTACATATGTCTGTAATGATACCAGTAGACTGGACCTGTACATATGTCTGTAATGATACTAGTAGACTGGACCTGTGCATATGTCTGTAATGATAGTAGTAGACTGGACCTGTGCATATGACTGTAAT
This sequence comes from Rhinophrynus dorsalis, assembly GCA_037306005.1. NCBI lineage: Eukaryota > Metazoa > Chordata > Amphibia > Anura > Rhinophrynidae > Rhinophrynus > Rhinophrynus dorsalis. Next base: position 383,783,849 of record CM074724.1, read on the forward strand.
GATACTAGTAGACTGGACCAGTGCATATGACTGTAATGATACTAGTAGACTGGACCTGTGCATATGACTGTAATGATACTAGTAGACTGGACCTGTGCATATGACTGTAATGATACTAGTAGACTGGACCTGTGCATATGGCTGTAATGATACCAGTAGACTGGACCTGTGCATATGACTGTAATGATGCTAGTAGACTGGACCTGTACATATGTCTGTAATGATACCAGTAGACTGGACCTGTACATATGTCTGTAATGATACTAGTAGACTGGACCTGTGCATATGTCTGTACTGATACCAGTAGACTGGACCTGTGCATATAACTGTAATGATACTAGTAGAGTGGACCTGTGCATATAACTGTAATGATACTAGTAGACTGGACCTGTGCATATGACTGTAATGATGCTAGTAGACTGGACCTGTGCATATGTCTGTAATGATACTAGTAGACTGGACCTGTGCATATGACTGTAATGATACTAGTAGACTGGACCTGTGTATATGTCTGTAATGATACTAGTAGACTGGACCTGTGCATATGTCTGTAATGATGCTAGTAGACTGGACCAGTGCATATGTCTGTAATGATACTAGTAGACTGGACCTGTGCATATGACTGTAATGATACTAGTAGACTGGACCTGTGCATATGTTTGTAATGATACTAGTAGACTGGACCTGTGCATATGACTGTAATGATACTAGTAGACTGGACCTGTGCATATGTCTGTAATGATACTAGTAGACTGGACCTGTGCATATGACTGTAATGATGCTAGTAGACTGGATTTGTGCATATGTCTGTAATGATAGTAGTAGACTGGACCTGTGCATATGCCTGTAATGATACTAGTAGACTGGACCTGTGCATATGACTGTAATGATACTAGTAGACTGGACCTGTGCATATGTCTGTAATGATACCAGTAGACTGGACCTGTGCATATGGCTGTAATGATGCTAGTAGACTGGACCTGTGCATATAACTGTAATGATACTAGTAGACTGGACCTGTGCATATGTCTGTAATGATAATAGTAGACTGGACCTGTGTATATGGCTGTAATGATACTAGTAGACTGGACCTGTGCATATGGCCGTAATGATACTAGTAGACTGGACCTGTGCATATGTCTGTAATGATACTAGTAGACTGGACCTGTGCATATGGCTGTAATGATACCAGTAGACTGGACCTGTGCATATGTCTGTAATGATACTAGTAGACTGGACCTGTGCATATGGCTGTAATGATACCAGTAGACTGGACCTGTGCATATAGCTGTAATGATGCTAGTAGACTGGACCTGTACATATGTCTGTAATGATACTAGTAGACTGGACCTGTGCATATAACTGTAATGATACTAGTAGACTGGACCTGTACATATGTCTGTAATGATAATAGTAGACTGGACCTGTGCATATGGCTGTAATGATACTAGTAGACTGGACCTGTGCATATGGCCGTAATGATACTAGTAGACTGGACCTGTGCATATGTCTGTAATGATACTAGTAGACTGGACCTGTGCATATGGCTGTAATGATACCAGTAGACTGGACCTGTGCATATGTCTGTAATGATACTAGTAGACTGGACCTGTGCATATGGCTGTAATGATACCAGTAGACTGGACCTGTGCATATAGCTGTAATGATGCTAGTAGACTGGACCTGTGCATATGGCTGTAATGATACCAGTAGACTGGACCTGTGCATATAGCTGTAATGATGCTAGTAGACTGGACCTGTGCATATGGCCGTAATGATACTAGTAGACTGGACCTGTGCATATGGCCGTAATGATACTAGTAGACTGGACCTGTGCATATGTCTGTAATGATACCAGTAGACTGGACCTGTGCATATAGCTGTAATGATGCTAGTAGACTGGACCTGTGCATATGGCTGTAATGATACCAGTAGACTGGACCTGTGCATATAGCTGTAATGATGCTAGTAGACTGGACCTGTGCATATGGCCGTAATGATACTAGTAGACTGGACCTGTGCATATGTCTGTAATGATACTAGTTGACTGGACCTGTGCATATGTCTGTAATGATGCTAGTAGACTGGACCTGTGCATATGACTGTAATGATACTAGTAGACTGGACCTGTGCATATGGCTGTAATGATACCAGTAGACTGGACCTGTGCATATGACTGTAATGATACTAGTAGACTGGACCTGTGCATATGGCTGTAATGATACTAGTAGACTGGACCTGTGCATATAGCTGTAATGATACTAGTAGACTGGACCTGTGCATATGGCTGTAATGATACCAGTAGACTGGACCTGTGCATATAGCTGTAATGATGCTAGTAGACTGGACCTGTGCATATGTCTGTAATGATGCTAGTAGACTGGACCTGTGCATATGGCTGTAATGATACCAGTAGACTGGACCTGTGCATATAGCTGTAATGATGCTAGTAGACTGGACCTGTGCATATGGCTGTAATGATACCAGTAGACTGGACCTGTGCATATAGCTTTAATGATGCTAGTAGACTGGACCTGTGCATATGGCTGTAATGATACCAGTAGACTGGACCTGTGCATATGACTGTAATGATACTAGTAGACTGGACCTGTGCATATGACTGTAATGATACTAGTAGACTGGATCTGTGCATATGACTGTAATGATAGTAGTAGACTGGACCTGTGCATATGGCTGTAATGATACTAGTAGACTGGACCTGTGCATATGACTGTAATGATACTAGTAGACTGGACATGTGCATGTGTCTGTAATGATACTAGTAGACTGGACCTGTGCATATGACTGTAATGATACTAGTAGACCGGACCTGTGCATATGACTGTAATGATACTAGTAGACTGGACCTGTGCATATGTCTGTAATGATAGTAGTAGACTGGACCTGTGCATATGACTGTAATGATACTAGTAGACTGGACCTGTGCATATGGCTGTAATGATAGTAGTAGACTGGACCTGTGCATATGACTGTAATGATAGTAGTAGACTGGACCTGTGCATATGTCTGTAATGATCAGGGGAGGACTGACAGGACCCAGGGCCCCTGGTCCAAAAAGAGGTCTGGGCCCCCTGTTCAATTACATAATTGGCCCCTCACTGTGACATCATCGGCCCCTCCCTGTGACATAATCAGCCCCACCTCCCACTACATCCTCAGCCCCGCACACCTACCTACCCTCCCCCCACACACACTCTCCTCCCATGTAGAAGATTCACATTACACAAATTAAGGTACTTCACGCCATTTTAGAAGTAAACCTGTTCTAATAAAATTAATCTTGCGTTTAAAATAAATAAATAAAACTAACCTTACACTGCTGGCTAGCTTCTTGCCGGTTGATTGGAGGCTACTTGGCTACTGGCTGGATAGCTTGAGGGTGTGCAGGATGTCTGGCCTGGTGGCTGTGCCTGTAGCGAGTACAATATTCCATACATGATTTGCAAAAGTGTGGTGGCCTGGGGTATTGTATGACCTGGGGGTACTGAATAGCCTGGGGGGTCTCCAGGCCATTCAGTACCTCCTCCAGGCCATCCAGTACGCCCCCTCCAGGCCATCCAGTACACCCCCTCCAGGCCACTCAGAACACTCCCTTCAGGCCACTCAGGACACTCTCTTCAGGCCAACCAGTACCCTCCCTCCAGGCCATACATTACCCTCCCTCCAGGCCATACATTACCCTCCCTCCAGGCCATACATTACCCTCCCTCCAGGCCATACAGTAACCCCCTGGGCCATACAATACCTGCCCCTTCCATAATGCCCCCATCTCCACATTGCCCCTCAATCTCCACATTGCCCCTCAATCTCCACAATGTCCCTTCCACAATGCCCCTCAGTCTCCCCATCGCCCCCATATTTTCACAGTGTCCCTTCCACAATGCCTCCCAATCTCCATAATGCGGCATTGTGGAGATTGAGAGGCATTGTGGAAGGGACACTGTGAAAATATGGGGGCGATGGGGAGATTGACGGGCATTATCAATGCCCCTTAATCTCCAGTCCCCACATTGCCATATCTTTACAATGTCCCTTCCACAATGCTCTTCAATCTTCACATCGCCCCCATAAATTCATATTGCCCTTCAATCTCCACAATCACACTCAAACATGCCCCTACCTCGAGTCCCACTCCCTGGTGGCCTAGCAGAGTGATCTGTGCCTCCTGAAGCTCCCGCGCGTTCTCAGTAATGCAGAGCGCTGGGAGATGATGTCATCTCCCAGCGCTCTGTATTACTAGAGTGCCGGTCGCGGCACCAATATATAGTAGCTGCTGGCGCATGACATGGGGGTCGCGGGGGCGGCCGGGCTCCTGGAGTGATGGGCCCGGTCGCAGGTGCGACCCCTATTACGCCATGGAGCAGTGCGCCTGCAGCGGGCCAGGAGACTATTTCTGGTGGCGGCGGGCCCCTTTCGGTCGCGGGCCCTCGGTCCGTGACCGAATTGCCCGATGGTCAGTCCGCCCCTGGTAATGATACTAGTAGACTGGACCTGTGCATATAACTGTAATGATACTAGTAGACTGGACCTGTGCATATGACTGTAATGATACTAGTAGACTGGACCTGTGCATATGACTGTAATGATACTAGTAGACTGGACCTGTGCATATGACTGTAATGATACTAGTAGACTGGACCTGTACATATGTCTGTAATGATACTAGTAGACTGGACCTGTGCATATGTCTGTAATGATACTAGTAGACTGGACCTGTGCATATGACTGTAATTATACTAGTAGACTGGACCTGTGCATATGACTGTAATGATACCAGTAGACTGGACCTGTGCATATGACTGTAATGATGCTAGTAGACTGGACCTGTGCATATGGCTGTAATGATGCTAGTAGACCGGACCTGTGCATATGACTGTAATGATACTAGTAGACTGGACCTGTGCATATGTCTGTAATGATGCTAGTAGACTGGACCTGTGCATATGTCTGTAATGATCCTAGTAGACTGGACCTGTGCATATAACTGTAATGATACTAGTAGACTGGACTTGTGCATATGACTGTAATGATACTAGTAGACTGGACCTGTGCATATGTCTGTAATGATCCTAGTAGACTGGACCTGTGCATATAACTGTAATGATACTAGTAGACTGGACTTGTGCATATGACTGTAATGATACTAGTAGACTGGACCTGTGCATATAACTGTAATGATACTAGTAGACTGGACCTGTGCATATGACTGTAATGATACTAGTAGACTGGACTTGTGCATATGACTGTAATGATGCTAGTAGACTGGACCTGTGCATATGACTGTAATGATGCTAGTAGACTGGACCTGTGCATATGACTGTAATCATACTAGTAGACTGGACCTGTGCATATGTCTGTAATGATACTAGTAGACTGGACCTGTGCATATGACTGTAATGATACTAGTAGACTGGACCTGTGCATATGTCTGTAATGATACTAGTAGACTGGACCTGTGCATATGACTGTAATGATACTAGTAGACCGGACCTGTGCATATGACTGTAATGATACTAGTAGACTGGACCTGTGCATATGACTGTAATGATACTAGTAGACTGGACCTGTGCATATGGCTGTAATGATGCTAGTAGACTGGACCTGTGCATATGACTGTAATGATACTAGTAGACTGGACCTGTGCATATGACTGTAATGATACTAGTAGACTGGACCTGTGCATATGTCTGTAATGATACTAGTAGACTGGACCTGTGCATATGTCTGTAATGATACTAGTAGACTGGACCTGTGCATATGTTTGTAATGATACTAGTAGACTGGACCTGTGCATATGACTGTAATGATGCTAGTAGACTGGACCTGTGCATATGACTGTAATGATACTAGTAGACTGGACCTGTGCATATGACTGTAATGATAGTAGTAGACTGGACCTGTGCATATGGCTGTAATGATGCTAGTAGACTGGACCTGTGCATATGACTGTAATGATACTAGTAGACTGGACCTGTGCATATGACTGTAATGATGCTAGTAGACTGGACCTGTGCATATGTCTGTAATGATACTAGTAGACTGGACCTGTGCATATGACTGTAATGATACTAGTAGACTGGACCTGTGCATATGACTGTAATGATACTAGTAGACTGGACCTGTGCATATGACTGTAATGATAGTAGTAGACTGGACCTGTGCATATGTCTGTAATGATACTAGTAGACTGGACCTGTGCATATGGCTGTAATGATGCTAGTAGACTGGACCTGTGCATATGGCTGTAATGATACTAGAAGACTGGACCTGTGCACATGACTGTAATGATACTAGTAGACTGGACCTGTGCATATGTCTGTAATGATACTAGTAGACTGGACCTGTGCATATGGCTGTAATGATGCTAGTAGACTGGACCTGTGCATATGACTGTAATGATAGTAGTAGACTGGACCTGTGCATATGGCTGTAATGATCCTAGTAGATTGGACCTGTGCATGTGGCTGTAATGATACTAGTAGACTGGACCTGTGCATATGACTGTAATGATGCTAGTAGACTGGACCTGTGCATATGTCTGTAATGATACTAGTAGACTGGACCTGTGCATATGACTGTAATGATACTAGTAGACTGGAGCTGTGCATATGACTGTAATGATACTAGTAGACTGGGTCTGTGCATGTGGCTGTAATGATACTAGTAGACTGGACCTGTGCATATGACTGTAATGATACTAGTAGACTGGACCTGTGCATATGACTGTAATGATGCTAGTAGACTGGACCTGTGCATATGGCTGTAATGATGGTAGTAGACTGGACCTGTGCATATGACTGTAATGATACTAGTAGACTGGACCTGTGCATATGTCTGTAATGATACTAGTAGACTGGACCTGTGCATATGGCTGTAATGATACTAGTAGACTGGACCTGTGCATATGGCTGTAATGATACTAGTAGACTGGACCTGTGCATATGTCTGTAATGATACTAGTAGACTGGACCTGTGCATATGGCTGTAATGATACTAGTAGACTGGACCTGTGCATATGACTGTAATGATGCTAGTAGACTGGACCTGTGCATATGACTGTAATGATACTAGTAGACTGGACCTGTGCATATGTCTGTAATGATGCTAGTAGACTGGACCTGTGCATATGACTGTAATGATGATAGTAGACTGGACCTGTGCATATGACTGTAATGATGGTAGTAGACTGGACCTTTGCATATGACTGTAATGATACTAGTAGACTGGACCTGTGCATATGACTGTAATGATACTAGTAGACTGGACCTGTGCATATGGCTGTAATGATACTAGTAGACTGGACCTGTGTATATGACTGTAATGATGCTAGTAGACTGGACCTAGTAGACTGGACCTGTGCATATGACTGTAATGATGTTAGTAGACTGGACCTGTGCATATGACTGTAATGATGCTAGTAGACTGGACCTGTGCATATGACCGTAATGATACTAGTAGACTGGACCTGTGCATATGACTGTAATGATGCTAGTAGACTGGACCTGTGCATATGGCCGTAATGATGCTAGTAGACTGGACCTGTGCATATGGCCGTAATGATACTAGTAGACTGGGCCTGTGCATATGGCTGTAATGATGCTAGTAGACTGGACTTGTTGGCCATAATGATGCTAGTAGACTGGACCTGTGCATATGACTGTAATGATACTAGTAGACTGGACCTGTGCATATGTCTGTAATGATACTAGTAGACTGGACCTGTGCATATGACTGTAATGATGCTAGTAGACTGGACCTGTGCATATGACTGTAATGATACTAGTAGACTGGACCTGTGCATATGACTGTAATGATACTAGTAGACTGGACCTGTGCATATGACTGTAATGATGTTAGTAGACTGGACCTGTGCATATGACTGTAATGATGCTAGTAGACTGGACCTGTGCATATGTCTGTAATGATGCTAGTAGACTGGACCTGTGCATATGGCCGTAATGATACTAGTAGACTGGGCCTGTGCATATGGCTGTAATGATGCTAGTAGACTGGACTTGTTGGCCATAATGATGCTAGTAGACTGGACCTGTGCATATGACTGTAATGATACTAGTAGACTGGACCTGTGCATATGACTGTAATGATACTAGTAGACTGGACCTGTGCATATGTCTGTAATGATACTAGTAGACTGGACCTGTGCATATGACTGTAATGATACCAGTAGACTGGACCTATGCATATGGCTGTAATGATACTAGCAGACTGGACCTGTGCATATGGCTGTAATGATACTAGTAGACTGGACCTGTGCATATGGCTGTAATGATACTAGTAGACTGGACCTGTGCATATGTCTGTAATGATACTAGTAGACTGGACCTGTGCATATGACTGTAATGATACTAGTAGACTGGACCTGTGCATATGGCTGTAATGATACTAGTAGACTGGACCTGTGCATATGACTGTAATGATACTAGTAGACTGGACCTGTGCATATGACTGTAATGATACTAGTAGACTGGACCTGTGTATATGACTGTAATGATGCTAGTAGACTGGACCTAGTAGACTGGACCTGTGCATATGACTGTAATGATGTTAGTAGACTGGACCTGTGCATATGACTGTAATGATGCTAGTAGACTGGACCTGTGCATATGGCCGTAATGATACTAGTAGACTGGACCTGTGCATATGGCCGTAATGATGCTAGTAGACTGGACCTGTGCATATGGCCGTAATGATACTAGTAGACTGGGCCTGTGCATATGGCTGTAATGATGCTAGTAGACTGGACTTGTTGGCCATAATGATGCTAGTAGACTGGACCTGTGCATATGTCTGTAATGATACTAGTAGACTGGACCTGTGCATATGACTGTAATGATACCAGTAGACTGGACCTATGCATATGGCTGTAATGATACTAGCAGACTGGACCTGTGCATATGGCTGTAATGATACTAGCAGACTGGACCTGTGCATATGTCTGTAATGATACTAGTAGACTGGACCTGTGCATATGACTGTAATGATACTAGTAGACTGGACCTGGGAATGACTGTCATATTGTATCAGCAGGAAATATATATATTTTTTGATCTTGAACAAATTAAAGAGCAAATTATTTACTCTAAAATTATATGTGCTAATTAAACAAGCAGCAATGTGTACATCCCTGTATTTATACACTTGGAGTTATAGGAGAATAAGCATCTTCTAATAATAGCCCCTGCTTATCCTGAAAAGCCTAATGATCCTAATGAATTTTTCCCTTGCATTTTGATTCAATAAGGGCAGTAAAGCTATGGAATGATTTGCCTCGGGATGCTGTGCTTGCAGAAACTGTAACTACTTACAAAAAAGCAATGGATACCTAGAGCAGAGAACAATAGTGAGAATTATGACAGTTGGCTTCAATGCAGATAGGTTGTTAATCCAGGGAAATATCTGACTGCCATTTGTAGTCAGGAAATAATTATTTTTACCCACTTGGGGCTTAATTGGCTTCGATGTTTTATCCTCTTCCTCTGGGTCAGCAGGGGTGACTTGGCATGGGCTGGACTTGATGGACTCATGTCTTTTTTGAGCTTCATCAGCTACGTTACTATGTTTGTACGTAGAATCTTAAAGTGTTAGTAATGTCCAAAAAAATGTTTTTTTGCATTTAGAAGAGCTTAAAAAGCTGAGCTAAATGCAAAAAAACGTATCTCTTAAACCGCTATGGTTTAAGAGATACAGGCGTTTAAAGTTCACTGTTTCCTACTGACAGCTGTAAAGCTGTCAGCAGGAGATCCGTGTCGGTCGACATGGAGGCGCTTGAGATGTGCCGAGATCTTGTTACTTACACGGAATCCCTTCATTGGAATGGTCTAAAACATGTGCCTGAACACTAGGCCTGAACACTAGGCACACATTTTAGACCATTCCAATGAAGGTATTCCTTGTAAGTAACGAGATTGCGGCACTTCTCAAGCGCCACAGTGTCGACCGACATGGATCTCCTGCTGACAGCTTTACAGCTGTCAGTAGGAGAAATCAAACTTTAAACGCCTGTATCTCTTAAACCATAGTGGTTTGAGAGATACGTTTTTTTGCATTTAGCTCAGCTTTTTAAGCTCTTCTAAATGCAAAAAACTTTTTTTGGACATTACTAACACTTTAAAGTGTATTGAAATATGATCTGCTTTTGTAAAAGGTCTAAGGAAAAGCAACACGTTTTACTTTAATTTTGATGTGTCCCAAACGTACACAGTTGTCAGGACGTGTGGTCCTCCTGTGTTGTACTTGAACCAGACTTCAGTTCGCTCCGTAGTGGTCATCCAAAGCACACATTCCTGTATGATGAGTCAGATTCACTTGAGGGATTCTGCATTGTACTGATGCATATTGTCTTTGGGATGAGATGATGAGCTGTCACCGCGCCCCTCTCTCCCCCTTCCCCCATAACCCCACATCTGATCCTAGGATTTCCACGGTGCATTAGGCACAGAGGCAAAACAGATTGAGCCTTATGCACAAAAGAGGAGCAATTCTGAACTTAACCATCCGCATTACAGAGGAGACATAAAACTTTTCCTTTGATTTAAATGGGACTTTTAATCTCTGGATTTGTAAAATCCTCCAGTTCATTGCTTTGCAATTCACGGGAGACCTCTCTAGGATTTAACCCTTTGAGTGCCAGAGGAATACTCTTCTGGCACTCAAAGGGTTAACTGGTTAAAGGCTCTATCTATACAAGGATCATTTGGATTTGTTCCCCACGACGCTGTTGGTTTCCCCCGAAATTACTACGCATTTTATTTTGCGCAAACGGGTCTTTGATTTTCTGTAGACGATCGCAATTATGAAAGAGAAAATGACAAAGCATAATTAAGGGGATAGTAATGTTTCACAAAAACAGCAGCTCCAATTAATCTTCATAGTATCTGGGCCATGGAGAGTGTTATTTCAATACTGTCAGAGTTGTAGTTCAAGAGTAATTGAATGATAAAGTATCCCCCTGCCGCTTCTTTTACTGATGTAACACTGCTCACCTCAGAGCAGCAAGACTGTCCGGATGGATCGCAGAGAGGGACAATCTTCAGTGATCATAAGGAAAAACCTGAAAAACCCGTCAAGCAGGTGCAGGGCTTTCCTTACGCTCACGATAAGAATTTTGTCCCTTGCTGTGAGCTGTCTGGTCTGTAGACAAGATTCCACATCTGAGGGGAGGCGGCTTACACTAGGTAGGGGGGATACTTTATCATTCAATTACTCTTGAACTACAACTCTGACAGTACTGAAATGACCCAAATACTATGAAGATTAATTGGAGCTGCTGTTTTTGTGAAACATTACTATCCCTTTAAAGGGATAGTATTACTTAAAAATTACTATCCCTCATATTGTAGCCCTTAATAAACTGAGTTAAATGACACCAGCGGCATCTCTCAAACCTTTATGGTTTAAGAGATAGCTGCTTTCAAAGTTTCCTCTCCCCTGCTGTCAGAGTTCTGCTGCCAGCAGGGGAATCCGGTCCCAGGACAGGCGGAGGCTCTTAAACAGAGCTGATATCTCATTATGGAAGGAAAAATTATTCATTAAAATAGTCTTCTACGTGTGCTTGTTTACCAAGCACACGTAGAAGACTGTTTCAATGAATCATTTTTCCTTCCATAACGAGATATCGGCTCTGCTGAAGAGCCTCCTCTTGATTCAGAGACCGGATTCCCCTGCTGGCAGCAGAACGCTGACAGCAGGGGAGAGGAAACTTTGAAAGCGGCTATCTCTTAACCCATAAAGGTTTGAGAGATGCTGCTGGTGTCATTTAACTCAGTTTATTAAGGGCTACAATATGAGGGATAGTAATTTTGAAGTAATACTATCCCTTTAAGGGCCAAGTTCAAAAGAAAAGTGGAGGAGTTCTGGGGTAAACCACTTGCATTATAGGGGAGAACATAAAAAAAACTCAAATTTCCAATGATTTAAATGGGGATTTGAACACCTTCAATGAATTTCTAGCATTCATGGGGTTAAAGTCTTCATTTAAATCAAAGGGAAATGTAAGATCTCTAGCCACAAAAAGAAGTTTTCAGCAGCTCAAAAAACCTGGCTGGTTATATGATAGTATAGTCAGAAAAATACAAACAATTCAAATATGGTTGCAGCATTGTACACCTCTGTAAGATCGTCTGCTTTTATTATCAGGCTACTGTTTGGGGTGCTCAAAGCCTCTCCATTGGCTGTACATTAAAGGGATAGTAATGTTTCACAAAATCAGCAGCTTAAATTAATCTTCATAGTATTTGGGCCATGGAGAGTGTTATTTCAATACTGTCAGAGTTGCAGATCAAGAGTAATTGAATGATAAAGTATCCCCCTCCCACCCCTTTTACTGATGTAACACTGCTCACCTCAGAGCAGCAAGACTGTCCAGATGAATCACAGAGAGGTACAATCTTCAGTGAGCATAAGGAAAAACCTGAAAAACCTGTCAAGGAAGGCAGGGTTTTCCTTATGATCACAGTAAGAAGATTGTCCCTTGCTGTGATCTGTCCGGTCAAGAGACCAGATTCCACATCTGGGAGCAGACGGCTTACACTAGGTAAAAGGGGCGGGGGGATATTTTATCATTCAATTACTCTTGAACTACAACTCTGACAGTATTGAAATAAGTCTCCATGGCCCAAATACTATGAAGATTGGAGCTGCTTTTATTGTGAAACATTACTATCCCTTTAATCCAGACCAAAGATAAAGCGCATTAACACTTACAAAATTCCTTTAATGGGATATTATTGCTTACTTTTAACAAAGTTTAGTAGAGTAGCTATTAACCCTTTGAGTGCCAGAGTGGTACGGAATGCATTGCAAAGCAATGCATTCCATACCACTCTGGCACTCGGAGTGTTAGAAATATAAATGCAATGACCTCCCATCTCTCAAACACGTATAGTTTGAGAGATATAAGCTGCTAAAGTTCCCCCCTCTCGCCCCTTTCATTGATGTCAGCGCTCTAGCTGACAGCAGGAGATCTTGGTACCAGGACCGGACGGCAGCTCTTCAGCAGATCCAAAATAGCATTATATAGAAAGGAATACTTCATTGGAACGGTCTACAAAGTGTGCTTTCAAACCAGGCACACTTTGTAGACTGTTCCAATTAAGTATTCCTTTCTAGATATCGCTATTTCGGTTCTGCTGCAGAGCCGCAGGCTGGTCACGGGAGCAGGACCTCCTGCCGTCAGCTAGAGTGCTGACATCAATGAAAGGGGCGAGAGGGGGAACTTTAGCAGCTTATATCTCTCAAACTATACATGCTTGAGAGATAGGATGTAGGTCATTGTATTTATATTTTTAATAGCTACATTATTTGAAGTGTTAGTAATGTCTGAAAAAAACTTTTTTGCATTTAGAAGAGCTTAAAAAGCTGATCTGAATGCAAAAAAATGTATCTCTCAAACCACTATGGTTTAAGAGATACGGGTGTTTAAAGTTTGATTTCTCCTACTGACAGCTGTAATTTCAGGCACACGTTTTAGACCATTCCAATGAAGGGATTCCGTGTAAGTAACGAGATCTCGGCACTTCTCAAGCGCCAGCGTGTCGACCGACACGGATCTCCTGCTGACAGCTTTACAGCTGTCAGTAGGAGAAATCAAACTTTAAACGCCCGTATCTCTTAAACCATAGCGGTTTGAGAGATACGTGTTTTTGCATTTAGATCAGCTTTTTTAAGCTCTTCTAAATGCAAAAAAGTTTTTTTCAGACATTACTAACACTTTAACTTTGATAAAAGTAAGCAATATTATCCCTTTAAGATCAAAGATTTCTTAAAAACACTTTTCCTTTATTAGATAGTGTTATACTTATCGTAGAACTTTGGGTTCAATCCATACAGAGTACGAGTAGACTTCACAAGTGGGTACAAGGATCCTGAATAGCAGGCGTACTCAACGCGTTTTGTGCAACAAGCACTCACACATGGCTCCAATTAATTTCTCCCTTTACTTTGCAGTTTTAATGGTATGTACACAAATGCCCACTGTTTGGGGAGCAAGCTCTCTGACCTAATTTTAACCATGATTAAGGATGAAAACAATAACTAGGACACAGTCATACTAGAATAGGAAAGAAAGGTGGAGGAGTTGCTCCTTATTTGAAGAACAACGTAAAGTCTAATTAAATACAAGATACAAAGACAGGTGAGAGAACATTTAGATAGCCAATGAAACTAGAGAATTAGCTGTTGTTTGTACTGGAATAATATAGGGACCTTCAGGGCAAGATGACTAATTAGCTACAGAATTGATGGAAGACATATTTAAAATGTCAACAAAAGACAAAGCCATAGTTCTGAGTCGTATTAATAGGCCAGATGTGGACTTAGAGGTTTCTGCTACAAAATCAGCTAAGAACAGGGATATCCTGGATCCTTTGCAGGGTGCCTTCTCAGACAACTGATTAATGAGCCAACTCACAAAGAAGCAATACTAGATTTTTTTTTTTTTTTAAGAAACTTTATTTGAGATTAAAGAAAATATTACAAAAAATACAGAAATACATATGTAGCTACATACATTGATTAAATAAAGTTTTCCCCATTGCCCCCAATCTCAACATCGATCCCCCCATTGCCTCCAAACTCCACATTACTCCCCCATTGACCCCAGTCTCCACATTGCTCCCCCATTGCATTACTACAGCGTGGAAGAGACTGCTCAGCTGCTAGAGGTCTGTGCCTACGAAGGCACAGACCTCACCTTATTGCTAGTTGCGGGTGGCGAGGGGGTCGCATTGTTAGTCCACTGGAAAGGAATAATCACAGATGAAACAGAATCAGAAAATAAAATTGCACTTACAGTATGATATATTTCAATTACAAACATTAAAGGGATAGTAATACTTGAAAATAATTGTATTTTATATTGTAGCCCTTAAGAAAACATGAAAAATGATATAAGTCTTATCTCCCAAACCTTTATGGTTTAGGAGATATTCACATGTACAATATAGAAAAATTCTCTTTTCCTGGCTGTTTCAGCCAAGCCTGCCATCTAGTGGACAGATTTGGAATTTGGTCCACAGAGCAACCGGCAGCTCTTTAGCAGTGCGGAGATCACGATCTTTGAAAAGAACTACTTAATTGGAACTATCTACAAAGTGTGCTTGGGTTGAAAGCACACTTTGTAGACCATTCCAATTAAGAAATTCTTTTTAAAGATGGTGATCTCAGCACTTCTGGAGAGGCACGGCCGGTCCAGGGACCGGATTCCAAATCTGAAGGGTGGAGCAATGACGTCACTCCAGGGGAAACTTTACTTCTGAATATCTCCCAAACCATAAAGGTTTGGGAGATAAGACATATCATTTTTCATGTTTTTTTAAGGGCTACAATATAAAATAAACTTAATTTCAAGTATTACTATCCTTTAAAGTACTTCAGTGTACTATCTGGGGTCGGCTGAAAGTATGTAACAACCTAGTAGAGTGTGTGGGTTGCATATTTAGGTAAGTGTAAGTGTGAGTATATAAGAAGGTGTGTGAAAATCTGTGTTAGAGGAGAAGGGGGCACGGGATCCAGAAGGGGGTAGGTGGGATGGGGGAAGAAGGAGGAGGCAGAATAGGATAAAAGAGAAGGATGAAGTAGACCTGCACGGAATTCACTATCATCATAATATGACAGGAGTATGAACCTGGGTATATAATAGTCTATGGTCGCTGAACAGAATGAGGAAGATCATCGTTTCCAAACTAACCTAAGGTGCCGTGATGTACTGTGTTAGTGTTATCATTGTGTTAAGCTGAAGATTTGTTCTCGAGGTGGGTATGCCATTTGAACCATGATTCTTCAAATTGAGTTAAAATGTTTGTGGCAATGGTATAACACTTTTCCATATTCCTAATATAGTCTGTGTTGGCATACCACATGTGAAATATACAAGGAGGAACAGAGGGAGGCTAAGTGTTTAATCAGAAAACAGCCCGGTCAGAAAAACGGGGGTGACAACGTTTTTAGGCTATCACGGTGCCCGTGTTATCGCTGGTGACATTGTGACTCAGTACTACTTCCTGATTCCTTTTTATTGTTTATTGTGGGTTTGCTCCGCCCAGTGCTAGCCCTTAAATACTGAGCCCTGTCACTGCTGCATTGCCCTTTCGTGGTGTTCCTGTCGCTAGCGTTTGTTCCAGACTTTTGTGTGAATCCTGTGTATGACCCGGACTGCCTGACTACTCTGCCTGATTCCGTTCCTGTTCTCTGTACCGACCCGGCCTGGCTGACGTTCCTGCTCTGTGTACCGATCTGGATTTGCTGACGTTCCTGCTCCATGTACCGACCCGGTCTGGCTGACGTTCCTGCTCTGTGTACCGACCCGGATTGGCTAACGTTCCTGCTCTGTGTAATGGTATAACACTTTTCCATATTCCTAATATAGTCTGTGTTGGCATACCACATGTCAGTTGTGGGAACTATTGGTGTTTTCCATAACGGAGGGATCAAAGCCCTTGAGAAGGTGGTATAACAGTTCCCTGTCTAACCTGGGGATGTGAATATTGATAAGCGAGATGTATAGAAAGAGGCATAACAAATGGTCACAAGGGAGGGAGCAATACTAGATTTAACCCTTACAGTACCAGAGGGATGTGCAATCTTGGGATCCAGTGATCACCACACATTGTGGTTTAATGTGCAGGTAGAAGTGCAGCGTAAGCACATTAAAACAAAAAGTCTTAGATTTTAGAAGGGCTGTTTTTTTATACATGAGAAAGTACTTGTGTAATTCTTTCTCAGAAAAGAGATCATGTGGTGGAGTGCAAACACAGTGGTGACAATTAAAGAATGCAGTATCGAATGCACTGAACTCTACATCAAGCATGTTAGTAAAAGTAACAGAAAAAACGCACACTGGTGCTGTAGGTAGTTAGCAGGTATTGTTAAGGCAAATAAGGTTGATTATAAGAAATACAGGGAAACTTTGTTGGATGAAGACAGTGAAATATACAAGGAGAAACAGAGGGAGGCTAAGTGTTTAAACAGAAAACAGCCCGGTCAGAAAAACGGGGGTGACAATGTTTTTAGGTATATTAATGAAAGGGAAAAAAATCTGACTGCTGACTGTGAAGCATGGGAACCAGTCTTTGAAAGACACAAGCATTACAGGTAAGAAAAAAATAATCAAATTTATCTAAGGAGGAGGAATTCTTAAAAGTACTCACTAAATTAAAAGTAGATACATCAGGTGGTGCAGACGGAGTACAACCAAAATTATTACGAGAGCATAGGGCTGTACTTGCCTTGTTATTAGTAATGTGTTGCATACCCATCCGGCACTGAAATGGTTAATCAGTCACTAATGACAGGAATAGTGCCAGATGACTGATGAATTGGCAGTGCAGCTCCACTTTACAGTAGGGAAGACTCTGGTAACTACAAGCCTGTGAGTCTAACATCAGTTATTGGAAAACAGAGAATTGTTGTTTATTTGAAATTATCAGGTTTGCAAGATCAATGTCAGCATGGATTTACTTTAGGAAGGTCTTTTCAAACATATCTATTTGATTTTTTTATTTTGTAACTAAAATCATAATCCAGGGTGGTACAGTAGATGAAGTTTATCTGGATTTTAGTAAAACATTTGACTCTGTCCCATGTAGTAGCTAATTCATGAACTGTATGGTTTGAGAATGGAATCAAAAGGTGGTTGGATGTATAATGTATTGGATGAATGATCAAAGACAGTGTTGCATAGGAAAAGATGTGTTATTGGAGGAGTACCTCAGAGAAAAATATTCAGAGGACAAGATGTGTTATTGGAGGAGTACCTCAGAGAAAACATCTGAAGCCTGTTCTATTTAATGTCTTTCTTAGTGTTATTACTGGTGGTATTCATGAAGGTGTACCTTTTTCCAGCTGACACTAAGATCTCTATCAGGGCTGAAATTCCTGAAGGAGTTGATCAAATGAGAGGTGATTTCTGCTCTGAGGTGAGCAGTGTTACATCAGTAAAAGGGGCAGCAGGGGGATACTTTATCATTCAATTACTCTTGAACTACAACTCTGACAGTACTGAAATAACATTCTCCATGGCCCAAATACTATAAGGATTAATTGGAGTTGCTTTTATTTTGAAACATTACTATCCCTTTAAAGGCTTTTGCACTCTGTCTGATTCAGTGTGAAAAACTTCCAGGAACTGTCATGTCTGCCTCCATGGAACTGAAAATTTCAACAATTTGAAGATGTTATCTCTTGAACAAGGGCAGAATTTAGAAGGGGCATTAGGATTTTCTGGTCACAGTAAATTAAGTGGAGGTTATTATTAGGAGGTATTACTTCCGTTAAGGACCCATGATACATTATAGAATTCAGGGGTCCCCACGTGTCTGCGGGGATCCCTGAATCCATTGGAGCATGGTCCTTAACTGGTAGTTAGGGGTTAAAGGGATAGTAATAGTTTGATGTAAAAATGGCTAATATTGTAGATATTAACAAAAGAAGTAGACTAACCTACCTCCCATCTCTCAAAACATTATAATTTGTGAGTCTGTAGCATTTAAAGTCTCCCCCCCCATTTCTCATACGTCAGCGCTGTAGCTGACAGAGGCAGATCCTGGTACTGGGACAGGCGGAAGCTTTTCAGCAGAGCCGAGATAACGTTACTTAAAATTAAATCATTAATTGGAACGGTCTACAAAGTGTGCCTGGTTTGCAAGCACACTTTGTAGACCGTTCTAATTAATTATTTCATTTTAAAGTGATAGTAATGTTTCACAAAAACAGCAGCTCCAATTAATCTTCATAGTATTTGAGCCATGGAGAGTGTTATTTCACTAATGTCAGAGTTGTAGTTCAAGAGTAATTGAATGATAAAGTTTCCCCTCCCGCCCCTTTTACCTAGTGTAAGCCATCTCTTCTCAGATGTGGAATGCAGTCCATAGACCAGACAGATAACAGCAGGGAACAATCTTCTTCCTATGAGAACAATGAAAGCCCTGCCCCCCTTGACAGTTTTTTCAGCTTTTTCACTTATCTTAATTGAAGATTGTCCCTCCCTGCAATCTACCTGGACACCTCCCTTCTGATCTGGCTGAGCAGTGTTACATCAGTAGAAGGGGCGGGAGGGGGATACTTTATCATTCAATTACTCTTGAACTACAACTCTGACAGAACTGAAATAACACTCTCCAAGGTCCAAATACTATGAAGATTAATTAGAGCTGCTTTTATTATGAAACATTACTATCCCTTTAAGAAGCGTTCTCTCGGCTTTGCTGAAGAGTCTCCACCGTTTCCGGGACCAGGATCTGCCTCTGTCAGCTAGAGCACTGACTATGAGAAAGGGGAGGGACAGGGGAACTTTAAAATCTACGATCTCTCAAGATGGGACTTAGGTTAATCTGCTTCTCTTGTTAATATCTACAATATTAGACATTTTTACAACAAACTATTACTATCCCTTTAAAAAGAAATAAGTGTGAGACCATCAATTTAAATCAATGGGAATTTTGCTGATTTGTTTTTGTTCCCGATTGTGCAAATGGTTTACCCCACAATTTTTCCACTTTTTTTACTTTGTACACGTGGCACACTGGATTCTTTGTAAAATATACACTGGAATGATAAAACAATAACCAGTGCAAATGTTCATTTTGTCTGCACGTTTTATATCTTTAATTCAATATCTGTTTAGTCATAACAAGTCTGGCATGAAAGCTGCCGTTCCAGATGTGTCCTTTGCGATTTCCGGAGAACAGCATTCGGATATTTTGCATTTTCGAATAAAAAAAAAAAAAAAACATTCAAAGAACCAGGGTCAGGGTCATGGGATGCATTTGATTAGAGATCTTAAAGTGACAGGCTACAGCCAACCTTCTTTTAACTCTTTGAGTGCCAAAGGGGTATGCAACGCATTGCAAAGCAATGCGTTGCATACCCCTGTGGCACTCAAAGATTTAAACTACATATTCTGTCATGCAACATATGTATGGTTAAATTACTTTTATGTTTTATTTTTTTTTTCATCTTCAACTATTTTTTTAGATTTTTTATATTCTTAAAGGGATAGTGATGTTGAAGTTTTACAGTAAGATCGATTCTTCTATATACATTTCTATAACGATCTGTAGCTTTATAACCATACGTAAGTTTGCCGTTTTCATTTTTAATTCTATAGTAAAGCGTCCCTCTCCCGGCCCTTTTACAGACACTACCGTTCAAAAGTTTGGGGTCACTTAGAAATGTCCTTGTTTTCCATCAAATAAGTTGCAAAATGAATAGCAAATACAGTCAACATGTTGACAAGGTTACTAATAATGATTTTTAATTTAAATAATAATCATGTCCGTCAAAGAATACTCCATTTGCAGGAATTACAGCCTTGCAGACCTTTGGCGTGCTAGTTTACAATTTGTTGCGATAATGTGAAGAAAGTTCACCCCATGCTTCCTGAAGCACCTCCCACAATTTGGATTGGCTTGATGGGCACTACTTACGTACCATACAGTCAAGCTGCTCCCACAACAGAAACATGGACATTTCTACGTCACCCCAAACTTTTGAAAGTTAGTGAACGTCAAGCAGCCTTCTCTCAGATCTGAAATCTGGTCACTGGACTGGATATATCGGGATGAGGGACAATTTTCCTGCACCCTTGTTAAAGGAGGGCAGATTTTTCCTTATGCTGAAAGAAGATTGTCCCTCATTGCGATCTGTCTGGACCGGATTCCTGAAGTATGTAAAAGTGGCGGGAGAGGGACACTTTATTATAGAATACAATAAAAATGGCAGACGTATAGATGGTTATAAAGCTACAGATTGTTATAGAAATGTATATAGAAGAATCGCTCTTACTGTAAAACCTAAACATTACTATCCCTTTAAGAACATAAAAAAATCTAAAAAAAAAATTGAAGAGTAAATAAAATTAAAAAATAAAACATTTAGAGCTGACTGTGAAAACAAAACAATGTAATGCTATCCCTGAGTCAGAAAATACTTTCTCTGGTCTATTAAAGGGTTAGTAATGTCTGATTATAATTTCATATTGTATTGTAGATATTAAAAAAATAAATTATCTGGAGCAAGTCCTGTCTCTCATACATTTATAGTTTGAGAAATATAACTTTTTAAAGTTCCCCCGTCTATCCCCTTTCACTGATGTCAGCTGTAATGCTGATAGAAGGAGATTCGAGTCGTGCGAATTGACAGCAACCCAACGGTCTACAAAGTGTGCCTGGTTTGCAAGCACACTTTGTAGACCGTTACAATGAAGTATTTCTTTTTAGATTGCAGGATTTCGGCTCTGCTGAAGAGCCGCCGGCTGGTCCCGGGACGAGGATCTCCTTGGTGAAGGGGAGGGAGGGGGGAGTTTAAAACTTTATATCTCTCAAATTATAAATGTTTGAGAGAAGTGAGTTGCTCCAGATAATTATTTTTTAAAATATCTACAATATAACATATACCTCCCATCATTTCAAACTGCCGAAGAGGGACACTTGTGTTTTAGGGGGTGTTGCTGGGGGCGTGGCTGGTAGGTGGGGAACTTCCGAGAATTTTTAGGCTATTTTATGACCTACTGACACCTTCTTGTGTGACCTAATAAATTACTTATAACAAGACCAAAGTGTTTTATTTACACAGACTAATTTATAAACACATATACTGATGTTTAAACAAACAATAATGTGAGTTTTATTGCTGTGGAGCAATGTGATACACTTATATATACACAACACACAGTGTGATCTCCTAAACACAGGGACACCAGGGTGATACACTTCTATACACATCACACAGTGTGATCTCCTAAACACAGGGACACCAGGGTGATACACTTATATACACACAACACAGTCTGATCTCCTAAACACAGGGACACCAGGGTGATACACTTCTATACACACCACACAGTCTGATCTCCTAAACACAGGGACATCGGGGTGATACACTTTTATACACACCACACAGTCTGATCTCCTAAACACAGGGACACCAGGGTGATACACTTCTATACACATCACACAGTCTGATCTCCTAAACACAGGGACACCGGGGTGATACACTTCTATACACATCACACAGTCTGATCTCCTAAACACAGGGACAGCACGGTGATACACTTATATACACACCACACAGTCTGATCTCCTAAACACAGGGACACCAGGGTGATACACTTATATACACACCACACAGTCTGATCTCCTAAACACAGGGACACCAGGGTGATACACTTATATACACACCACACAGTCTGATGTCCTAAACACAGGGACACCAGGGTGATACACTTATATACACACCACACAGTCTGATCTCCTAAACACAGGGACACCAGTGTGATACACTTCTATACACACACCACACAGTCTGATCTCCTAAACACAGGGACACCAGGGTGATACACTTATATACACACCACTCAGTCTGATCTCCTAAACACAGGGACACCAGGGTGATACACTTCTATACACACCACACAGTCTGATCTCCTAAACACAGGGACACCAGGGTGATACACTTCTATACACACCACACAGTCTGATTTCCTAAACACAGGGACAACAGGGTGATACACTTATATATACACCACTCAGTCTGATCTCCTAAACACAGGGACTCCAGGGTGATACACTTATATACACACCACCCAATCTGATCTCCTAAACACAGGGACACCAGGGTGATACACTTCTATACACACTACACAGTCTGATTTCCTAAACACAGGGACAACAGGGTGATACACTTATATATACACCACTCAGTCTGATCTCCTAAACACAGGGACTCCAGGGTGATACACTTATATACACACCACACAGTCTGATCTCCTAAACACAGGGACACCAGGGTGATACACTTCTATATACACACCACACAGTCTGATCTCCTAAACACAGGGACACCAGGGTGATACACTTCTATACACACCACACAGTCTGATCTCCTAAACACAGGGACACCAGGGTGATACACTTCTATACACACCACACAGTCTGATCTCCTAAACACTGGGACACCAGGGTGATACACTTCTATACACACCACACAGTCTGATCTCCTAAACACAGGGACACCAGGGTGATACACTTCTATACACACCACACAGCCTGATCTCCTAAACACAGGGACATCAGGGTGATACACTTCTATACACACCACACAGTCTGATCTCCTAAACACAGGGACACCGGGGTGATACACTTATACACACACCACACAGTTTGATCTCCTAAAAAGAGGGACATCAGGGTGGGAGAGAGGGACAGAGGGATTTGGGTCTAAAAGAGGGACTGTCCCTCCCAAAGAGGGACACTTGGGAGATATGATAACATGAAATTATAATCGGACATTACTAACCCTGTAAAGATAAATATCTGTATACAGAGCACTCAGTGATTCAGGGGTAATGTGACATTGTAACAGCCGAATACTGTTGTCCAGAAATAGAAAAGGGCACATATGGAACAGTAACTTTCATGCCAGACTTGTTATGACTAAACAGATATTGAATTAAAGATATATAATATACAGACAAAACAAACATTTACATTGGTTATTGTTTTATCATAATAGTGCTCAATGTGTCAGACTTAAACATATAAAAATAGAGTTAAAGATGGAAAAGGAACACATAAACAAAAGGAAAACATATTAAGGAAGTGCCAATATGTATCGTCATATAGGAGATTTAATATCATTTTAAAGGGAGATTAACCCTTTCAGTGCCAGAAACAAAAATTGCTTCTACTGGTTGCTTGAGCATACTGTAAACGCTCTTTCTTTAAAGGAACAGAAAGTCCTCCTTTTAAAAATACATGAGTTGCACGGCAAAGTTAGTCAATTGTTGGACCTCCAATTGTTGTGGACTACAACTCCCATAATCCCCAACCAGACAACAGCTGGAAGTCCAAAAACAGAGCACCCCTTTTGTATTTCTTTTCCTGTTAAGTAAAACAAGTGTTAATGCTGGGACACGCTAATTTCAAATGTTATAGTAGAGCCTACCTGCTTTTTTCTGATAGCTTGGTTTTCACATGTTTGGCAGCTAGGTGGTGCTGTTTCTAAGGCTATCTATGGCTTTAGAGACACTCAGTTTTAAAGTGATAGTAATGTTTCAAAATAAAAGCAGCTCCAATTAGTCTTCATAGTATTTGGGTCATGGAGAGTGTTATTTAAATACTGTCAGAGTTGTCGTTGAAGAGTAATTGAATGATAAAGTATCCCCCTCCCGCCCCTTTTACTGATGTAACACTGCTCACTTCAGAACAGAAAGGTGGTGTCCAGGTGGATCACAGAGAGGGATAATCTTCAATTGACATAAGGGGAAAACCTGTCAAGGGGGGGCAGGGTTTTCCTTATGATCACAGTAAGAAGATTGTCCCTTGCTGTGATCTGTCCGGTCAAGTGACCAGATTCCACGTCTGAGGGGGGGCGGCTTACACTAGGTAAAAGGGGTGGGAGGGGGATACTTTATCATTCAATTACTCTTGAACTACAACTCTGACAGTATTGAAATAACACTCTCCATGGCCCAAATACCATGAAGATTAATTGGAGCTGCTTTTATTTGAAACATTACTATCACTTTAACATCTTGAATTCCAACTTTCACAAAAATGCATGTTTGATTTACTCAGCGGAAAAAGCTGTATATAACTACTCCATAATAACGTTTACAGCCCCTTTAAACTACTTTCCTCATTCTGCTTCCTTGAATGTCCGTTATCTTAAGTAATAATATTCCTTATTAAGAAACTAAATTAAAAAAAAAAAAAAGACACAGAAAAAGATGACACCCACTGCTGAGATGCTTAGTTCAAAAGTTATTATACCACATAAACACATTTTGTGCGATGAAGAATGCATTCTTTTTATTGGCCTTTTCCGGACAAACCAGAAGGGATAAATTTAAAACTGACTTTAATGAATCATTAACCTCTGAATGCCAGAGATGGTTCAACGCTTCTATAGCATTCAACGGGTTAAAATCCCCTTTTAAATCAATGGGCATTTTTGGAATATTTGTCCTGTAGATGCAGTGGATTTGTTTCACAATTGATCATATTTTGCATATATTGGGAGTTTTAAGTTTTTCTTTAACCCCTTAAGGACCAGTGGGTTGGGCAATGCGCTGCAAAGAGTTAAGCAAATGTGGAAACTAAAACATTACTGGATATTAAATCCTATTACCTTTCCACCCCAAAATAAGAAATATAAATTGGAAAGAAAAATGTGGTTTGATTCTCGCTATTCTCTCAAATGGGGTTACTGGATAGAGTTAACCCTTTGAGTGCCAGAGGGGGCATGCCACACATTACAAAGCAATTCAAAGGGTTAAAACAAGATATTCATATAAACAGAAAATGTTCATCTTTGTTGTAATATCTCCCTTGTATATTTTCTTTGGAATCCTTTCAATTCTAAATATATTTGACAT
This sequence comes from Rhinophrynus dorsalis, assembly GCA_037306005.1. Lineage (NCBI taxonomy): Eukaryota > Metazoa > Chordata > Amphibia > Anura > Rhinophrynidae > Rhinophrynus > Rhinophrynus dorsalis. The sequence goes on from CM074724.1 coordinate 383,809,260, forward strand.
CTAAATATACAGCAGCAGCTTTAAAAGGATAGTAATGTTTCACATTAAAAGCATCTCCAATTAATCTTCATAGTATTTGGACCATGGATAGTGTTATTTCAGTACTGTCAGAGATGTAGTTCAAGAGTAATTGAATGATAAAGTATCCCCCTCCTGCCCCTTTTACCTAATGTAAGCCACCTCCCCTCAGATGTGGAATCTGGTCACTTGACCGGACAGATCACAGCAAGGGATAATCTTCTTACTGTGAAAATCCTGCCACCCTTGACAAGTTTTTCAGGTTTTCCCTTATGATCACTGGAGATTGTCCCTCTCTGCGATCCATCCGAACAGTCTTGCTGCTCTGAGGTGAGCAGTATTACATCAGTGAAAGGGGCTGGAGGGGGATACTTTATCATTCAATTACTCTTGAACTACAACTCTGATAGTATTGAAATAACACTCTCAATGGCCCAAATACTATGAAGATTAATTGGAGCTGTTTTTAGTGTGAAACATTACTATCCCTTCAACTCCCAGCCACAACTATCCCCATATTGGGATGAATACATTCTTGGGAACCTTTGTGTCACAGGCCTCTGGAGGTCAACTAAGCTCCGTCAGGGGCTGGAAGTATCCAAATTACATGATTCATGTCATAAAGTGGGTGGGGTTTGATTGAAGTGGGCAGGACTGAAAAAAGAGGAGGAGGCATTTTCTCTTAAAATGGGCAGAGTATGGGAAGAACAGGGCAGAGACTGAGAGGAAGGGTATTGAAGTAGGTGGGGTTACAAGGGAACTCACTGATCCCTGTGGATCAGCTTCTGTCCCCGTAGAACCCTGTAATTAAATAGCAATAAAAATATAACCACTTGTGGTTTGCTGTCTGGCCCTCTCCGGGGTGAAAGCCGGGTGGAGTACGCCCACACACCAGAGAATCGCCACTGGGCATTTATTTGGACAGGAGTCCAGGGGCAAAGGCCCCTGGCTACTACTGTCCAAATCTCTGCAGCGGGGTTCACCCCCATCGAAATGCAGCGTCTGCTCTGAAATAAAGATGGAGCACCGAATTCCACAGACAACGTAGTGCAACATTCGCTAGTGAAGTATAATAACCAGAGTCTCCGGGTTACATCCGGAGAGTTCCTTGGTATGGGCAAGTGGACGATTTAGCCAGAGCACCTCCACTGACATTAACCCTTTGAGTGCCAGAGGGGTTGACCAGATGTGGCTCTTCAGCAGCGCCGGTATAACGATATCTAAAGATAAATACTTCATCGGAATGGTCTACACCATGTGCTTGCAAACCAGGCACACATTGTAAACCATTCCGATGAAGTATTTATATTTAGGTATCGCTATGTCGGTGCTGCTGAAGAACCGCGTCTGATCCAGGAACCAGAATCTGCTTCTGACAGCTTTACAGCTCGTCAAGCAGAAAGGGGAGGGAGCAGAGAATTTTATTTTCCTACATCTCTCAAACCATAACGGTTTGAGAGATACAAATAAGTGCAAGTACTCTCTTTTAATTGTATCTACCATATCGCTAATACTTTTTTTGACATTACTTTCCCTTTAAACCTTTTAACATGTATATTCTCATCAGCACGGACCATAATTCACTCCCTAAGCTCTAGTAAAGTCTCTAGAAAATACAAACAAGATTAATTACCTTTTTGATGTCCCAGTGAATTTTAGTCTTTAGACAGAGATGGCTAAGTCTATAGAACGTTTGGGTAGAATGTTTATGAAAAATGTGGTGTGGCTAGTGTCTTATATTTATAAGAGGTATATTTGATTGAAAAGTATTGATTAACCGTTTTGGTGACTGAGGGGTGTAGAGAATCTATATGAAGAATGGACTGGGAGCGCTGACTTAACCCTTTGAATACCAAAGAGGTATCCAACATATTGAATTGGCTGCCCCTTTGGTACTAAATTGTAGGTAGCAAGCTCAGTCCTTTCAATATTAACCAACTGCGTGCTAATCCACTAAATATGCAATATTCAATGATCACTCTGCACATGGAGGTTCTCAATAAGATTTATAAGGAGAACTAGTCCTGGTGAAGGCACGATGAAACGCTCCAAAACTTTGACATAATATATGTTATAGCAATATGAGAATCTTGGTGTGCATTGAGATCATTGAACATCTTAAAGGAGCAGTAAACTTTTTTTTATGAAAACACATATTTTACAGATATTTTCCTGCTGAATAAAACAAGGTCACCCCCACTGTTGTCACATGTTCTATTCAAAATGAATTGCAGTTCAAATAACCAGGAAGTGAATTTACTGTGCTTTACTTCCTGATAGTTCTAACTGACAGGAAGTGAATTTACTGTGTTTACTTCCTGATAGTTCTAACTGACAGGAAGTGACAGGCAGTTTCTATCACATTCTATGGAGTACTGTATGTCCCTGACTTTTCTGACTTTCCTCTCCATTAGAATTTAACAGGAAATCTAATTAGAATTTGACCACTAGAGGGCACTGCTAATGTAAAGAAAACAAGGGTTTAAACTGTAATAACTCTGGAAATATGAATCTATTGACAGTGGGAGTACCCTTATTTTACTCAGTAGGAAAATCCCTACAATATATATTTTTTTCATAAAAAAGGTTTACTGCTCCTTTAAGATTCTACTGAAAGGCATGGATTAACCCTTCGAGTTCAAGGAGATCAATGAGCTTCATACCCCCCCACCGCCTTTTTGCACTCAAAAGGTTAAATGCCGTATGTTAGAAAGGTAATGTCTGCAGACAAAAAAACAAGGGGCCTTGAATTCCTATCATGGTATGAACCCATAGCAAGCCATAATAGATTGTAAATAAGATGAATAGCGCAAGGGCGCCATTCAGTAGCAACACTTCATGTTCATTGTAAGAGGAAAAAGAGGGCTTCATTAGACCTTCACATTTGTTACGATAAAGGTTAGATAAGTACCCAAGCATCTGCCTTTCTTCTACAGTGTGCCTGAATGCTGTCTTTTGTCCTTAAATGATTTCATACAATTATATTAGACAAGAAGAAAAAATATGCACCCAAAGACAAACGCTGGTGTCTTGCACACAAACATACACACTCACACCCACACACATAGAGTCAAACATATACATACACACACATACAAAGTGTCACAAAACGCACACACATATACACACTCACACATACACACACAAAAGCTCAAACACACACAAACATATACATACACACACATGTCACAACACGCGCACACATATACACACTCACACATACACACACAATTGCTCAAACACACACAAAAATACATTTGCTTGCACCCTGTCTGTCTGTAGTGAATTATTCCTCACATGACCCGTGGGCGGTTGATAAAAAGTGCCTTTTATGGAGAGGACTGTTAGATCCACAATCCTCTTATATCCACATAATGCATACCTACCAAGTGTCCCTTAGGAGATCAGACTGGTGAGGTGTATATATAAGTGTATCATATTGCTCCACAGCAATAAAACTCACATTATTGTTTGTTTAAATGTCAGTATCCTGTGTGTGTCAGTAGGTCATGAAATAGCCTAAAAATTCTCTGTAATGCCCCGCCTAAGGTGACCACATATCCCTTTAAATCAGGGACACTTATAAAATACACACATTGCAGGGTTGCTTTGATTCCTGTGCTGTCCTGCAATGTGTGTATTTTATGTGTCCCTGATTTAAAGGGATATGTGGTCACCTTAGCCCCGCCCACCAGCCACACCCCCAACAACACCCCCTAAATCACAAGTGTCCCTCTTTGGCCATTTGAAATGTTGGGAGGTATGCATAATGCAGGCCCACTGAGGTTTGTTGAAGCAGGTAAGTCCTCTGTTTACATCTTTTTTAATACAATATATGTCTTCTGGTTTTTAATTGCACCACACTGGGGCCCACAAACACTACAAAAAGCATATTTAAAGGGTCCCCCGCTGTCCTATATATATATATATATATATATATATATATATATATATATATATATAAAACCCCTTAAGGAATGGCATGCTGGCACGTGGCCGAGACTTTAAGACCACGGAGCATTTTTTTTATTTATTTTTTTAGTATCCGATTCAGGGCTATGAATGACAGGCAGCGACTTGGGCACTTTTACCCATGACGTACTTGTATGTCCTAGGACCTTAAGGTGTTAAAATTGACTGCACTGTTCACCTTCATTTGTATGTTGCTGCATGGAACTATGGGAATGCAGTGGAAACATTGTGAGCTTTGGATTCTTTTCTGGAGACCGATTTTCTGGTACGTTTCAGACATGTTAATATACACAGACATGTTTTATATCTGTGTAGTGTACTACTGTACTGTCCTTATTGCTTACAATAAATATTATGATGGTTTACATGCTAGAGATGTCTCCAACGCAATATTTCTGAGTTTATTAACCACTTGTATCCCAAAGATGTATCCAGGGCATTGATTTTAAATTTGTTGTAGATCTATCTTGCCATCAAGGAGTTGGATTATATTTTAGGGATGTAACATGTATAATTAATTTTTACATATCCTAGATATAAGTTCATGATATTTAAAGTTATATCGGCTTATTTCATTTTTAGTTTTAGCGTCCCTTTAAATTGATGTTGTAACTCAGTGGTTCTCAATCTTTTTTATTTTTGTATTTTTTTTCTATGCTCAAGGCAAACCAACATTTTCAGGGCATTTCAAGCATTTTACAGAAAATTTCTTAAGAACTTAAAGAAAGCAAAAAAACAAAGCTATATATTTTTACTTCTCACAGTCAAAATGACATCAAAGATCCTATTGTACATAATAACTTCCATAAAAATACATTAGAAACTCAACATTTTGGTCAAAATCTGCATAGAAAAATAGAGGCACTTACTTTGGTGTCCGAATCAGACCAAAGTGGCACTGGAAACCCTTATTTAACCCCTTGGAAGCAATGGGAAATGGATAAAAGTGGCAGTAGGATAATTCTGGCATATAAAATTACCCAAATGCAAACTGAACAATGCATTTTTTTTTTTTTGCAATGTGCGTCATTTGTGACAAAGTTGGTAAAAGTCTGGAAAAAATGAGCAAGAGGAAATTTTAAAGGAGCAGTAAACTTTTTTTATGAAAAAATATATATTGTAGAGATTTTCCTATTGAGAAAAATAAGGGTACTCCCACTGCGGAGAGATTTATATTTCCAGAGTTATTACAGTTTAAACCCATGTTTTTTTACATTAGCAGTGCCCTCTAGTGGTCAAATTCTAATTAGATTTCCTGTTAGATTCTAATGGATGTGAAAGTCAGAAAAGTCAGTGACATACAGTTCTCCATAGAATGTGATAGAAACTGCCTGTCACTTCCTGTCAGTTAGAACTATCAGGAAGTAAACACAGTAAATTTACTTCCTGTCAGTTAGAACTATCAGGAAGTAAACGCACAGTAAATTCACTTCCTGTCAGTTACAACTTCAGGAAGTAAACACAGTAAATTCACTTTCTGATTATTTGAACTGCTATAAATTTTGAATAAAACATCTGACAGCAGTGGGAGTGACCTTGTTTTATTCAGCAGGAAAAGCTCTATAAAATATGTGTTTTCATAAAAATAAGTTTACTGCTTCTTTAGGAACATACAAGTGATGTGTAAAAATAAGGAGCAAATTTCCCCATAAATTATAGTAAACTTGCTCCCAAATTTAACCTCACTGTATCATGGTGTAGCATTTGGTGCCCTACATATAAAAATGTGGCAGTCACCTCTATCCATTCACATTGTCTGACTCCTGTGTCAGGGACAATGACACAACTCAGATAATTAATACAAATACATATACACGTTCATAAATTGCAGTCCTTGCCAAATAATGATAACTTATTCAATGTTATAAATTAGCATGGCCAAAATGCTTAAGCACATGCTTAAAGGGATAGTAATGTTTAAATTTAAGTTTATTTAATATTGTAGGCATTAAGAAAATAAGTACAACGATGTAAGTCTTATCTCTCAAACCTTTATGGTTTGAGAGATATAACCTGCTAAAGTTCCCCCTTGTCACCGCCGGCGCGTTCACCCGGGCCGCGTCTTCTTTCGCGGCGGCACTTCCGGGTTCCTTTGTCGGGCACGCATGCGCGGTTCGCGTCCGCCTTCAGTCTGGCGGATGCGCATGCGCCCGTCTCGCTCCCCTACTGGCTTCCACTCCTCCAATGCGGGTTGGCTCACGGACGAGCCTCCCGCTCCCTGCTCTCCATTGGCTTGACTGCCTTTTTAAACCGGCTGCCCCAGGCATAGGGCGCCTGTTCCATAAGTTATTCAGTTTGGTCCTGGGCTCTGGACGTCTACTTACTGACCCTTGGCTTGTTTGACCACGTCTGCTCCTGTCTCCTGGCTTGACCCTTGGCTTGTTTGACCACGTCTGCTCCTGTCTCCTGGCTTGACCCTTGGCTTGTTTGACCACGTCTGCTCCTGTCTCCTGGCTTGACCCTTGGCTTGTTTGACCACGTCTGCTCCTGTCTCCTGGCTTGACCCTTGGCTTGTTTGACCACGTCTGCTCCTGTCTCCTGGCTTGACCCTTGGCTTGTTTGACCACGTCTGCTCCTGTCTCCTGGCTTGACCCTTGGCTCGTCTGACCACGTTTGATCTCCGCTCCTGATTGAACCTTTGGCTGCGCCTGACCTCTGCCGTGTTCCTTGTTTCCCGTCTGGTGTCCTGCTGGCCTGGTGTTTCTAACGGTTCCTAGGTACTCCTATCCTGGTTGCACCTCGGCTCAACCGGGGTGGAACAATCTGGTTTCGCGACCAGCACCTTTAGCCAGCTTCGGCTGCAGCAAGGGAGTACCTAGCACGCCGTCACCGCACTCAAGCTCCGCACTCCAGCATCGTTCGCTAGCACCTGAACCCAGAGCCAGCACCACACGGCTCCTATTGTCGTGTGTGGGTGACAGTTGGAACGGGCCAGAACTAAATGGACCCAGCCGAAGCCACTCGACTGTCCGCAAGACTGGATGAGCAGGAAAGAGTACTGGCCTCGCATGCCGCGCACCTGCAAAGCCTGGAGACCAAACTAGACGCCGTGCTGAAGCTACTGCGTTCCTCCGCCTCGGCGACCTTGGCAGTTTCTGATTCCTCTTCCTCTGCCGCCAGTGGTGTAACGACAGCTCCCCCGGCTGGCTATGTACCCCCTCGCATCCCGCTTCCTGACAAGTTCACCGGCCGGTCGGCTGACTTCCGTGGGTTTCTGAACCAGTGCCAGCTACATTTTCGTACCCAGCCGCAGACCTTCTGTACTCACGCCGCCCGGGTTTCCTTTATCATCGCGCTCCTTAAAGGGGAAGCGTTGGCCTGGGCAACCCCTCTCGTGGAGCAGCACTCTCCTCTGCTGGATGATTCGAACTCCTTCATCGCTGCCTTTAAGGCCGTCTTTGATGCCCCTGGCAGAAGCGCCTCAGCAGAGTCGGCCCTTTTGGCCTTGCGCCAAGGCACCAGGTCCGTCAGCCAGTACGCGGTGGAATTCCGCACCCTCTCCTTTGAAACTGACTGGAACCAGGGGGCTCTAAAGGCGGCTTTTACGCGTGGGCTCAGTGACCGACTCAAAGACAACTTAACATACCGCGATATCCCAGATGGGTTGGAAGATTTCATCTCCCTGTGTCTGGATCTGGATAGATGCCTGCTAGAGAGGCAGCAGGAACGTGACCGCAGCCGGAGGCGGGTACCCACTGCAGTTTCCCCGCCCGAAGTCCGTCCTGAGGCCGAGACCCCCATGGAGATCGGAGGAGTTGCTCGATTGTCTGACGAGGAAAGACAGCGGCGGCGAACCCAGGGTCTCTGTCTGTATTGTGGACAGGCAGGCCACATGCTGCGACGGTGCCCCATTCGCCCGGGAAAAGACACAGCTTAGCCGACGACCGAGGCGGTCGCCTAAGCCAGTTCCAACAGCCTCCCCAAGGCCGATCCAGGGTCTTTGTTCCTGTGACCATTCAGTGGGCGGCTCATTCCGTTACTACAGTCGCCTTTATCGACTCCGGAGCCGCTGGGCTTTTTATCGATGGCCCCTGGGCCCAAGCCCATGGGGTGCCCTGTCATCCCAAGAAGACTCCGTTGCTTGTCTCAACCCTAGATGGCGGACCCTTGGGTACCGGGAGGATCACTCAGGAAACCGACTGCCTAGTCCTCACGGGCTACTGCACACCGAACAGGTGGTCTTCGATTTGGTTTCCTCCCCCTTCGCCCCAATCGTCCTGGGGCTCCCTTGGCTTCGGCGCCATAACCCTATTTTTGATTGGCGATCCGGCGAGCTGGTACAGTGGAGCAAGACCTGCTTCACAACTTGTCTTCCCGTCTCCCCGATCTCCTCTCGCCCATCTGTCTCTGCCGCATTGTGCTCCCTTGAGGCCTTGCCAGCGGCCTACCACGGTTTCCAGGACGTCTTTTCAAAAGCCCAAGCTGAAAGCCTTCCTCCACATAGGCCTTACGACTGTCCGATCGAACTCCAGCCCGGAACACACCCTCCTAGAGGAAGGACGTTCTTGCTTTCTCCTCCTGAGATGAAAGCCCTTGCCACCTATATCCAGGAGAATTTGGCCAGAGGTTTCATCCGTCCCTCCACCTCACCTGCTGGAGCAGGGTTCTTCTTTGTCAGCAAGAAAGACGGCACCCTGCGTCCATGCATTGACTACCGGGGATTGAACCGCATCACGATCAAGAATAAATATCCACTGCCACTGATCCCTGAGCTGTTCGACCTCCTCCGTGGTGCCGCCTGGTTCACTAAATTAGACCTTAGAGGTGCCTATAATCTGGTTCGCATTAGGCCCGGGGACGAATGGAAGACAGCGTTCAACACCAGATATGGGCACTACGAGTACCTGGTGATGCCCTTCGGGCTATGCAATGCCCCCGCTGTGTTCCAGGCTTTTGTAAATGATGTTTTCCGGGACATGCTGACTTCCCATGTCGTGGTATACTTGGACGACATCCTCGTCTTTTCTCCCACACTCCAGCAACACCGACTGCATGTAAAAGCCGTCCTTCAACGACTACGAGAGAACGGTCTATACGCCAAGCTAGAGAAATGCGAGTTTGAGAAAAACAAACTCCCCTTCTTGGGCTACATTATCTCCAGCTCTGGTCTTGAAATGGACCCGAAGAAACTCACTGCTGTCCTCGACTGGCCACAACCCACTGATCTCAGGGCGGTACAACGCTTCTTAGGCTTCGCCAATTACTACAGGAGGTTTATCCGGGGTTACTCCTCCTTAGTAGCACCTATTACCGCCCTAACTAAGAAAGGAGCGAACCCGCGGCTTTGGCCCAAGGAAGCCGTATCCGCTTTCTCCGCCTTGAAAGCTGCTTTCACTACGGCTCCTGTTCTCCGATACCCTGACATCACCCGGCCGTTTCTTTTGGAAGTGGACGCATCCGAACGAGGTATCGGGGCAGTCCTGTCACAAAGAGACCCCAAGACCAACTGCCTCCACCCCTGTTCCTTCCTATCCCGTCAGCTTACCCCAGCTGAAAGGAACTATGATGTCAGCAACCGAGAGTTGTTAGCCATGAAGATCGCCTTCGAGGAATGGCGTCATCTCCTAGAGGGCTCAGGTATACCTTTTCTCATCCACACAGACCACAAGAACCTGCAATACCTGGAGACGGCAAAGCGCCTCACGTCCCGCCAAGCCCGGTGGGCCCTCTTCTTCTCTCGATTCCACTTCACAGTCACCTACATTCCTGGTAGCAAGAACACTAAGGCCGACGCCCTATCCCGGCTTTTTACCATTCCAGCCTCCGAAACGACACCCGAACTCATCCTCCCATCGAGCAAGATCCTCTCAGCACTGTCCACTAAAACCCTGGCTAAGATCCAACATGCACAGAAGAACCTGGACCCTTCCTGTCCCACAGGGCGACTCTTTGTTCCGGCCTGATTCCGTCCGGAAATCCTGCTCTGGGCACACCAGTCGCCTACCTCTGGTCACCCCAGTATCAACCGCACCTTGGACCTAGCACAGCGCCAGTTTTGGTGGCCCTCCTTGCCCCAGGATGTGAAAGACCTTGTACAAGGCTGCCACCATTGTGCTAGGCATAAACGGCCTCGCACTCGGCCAGTAGGCCTTCTCCAGCCCCTTCCCGTGCCATCCTCTCCTTGGACACATATTGCTATGGACTTTGTGGTGGATCTGCCTCCGTCCAAGAAGAACAGTGATTTTGGTCGTTGTCTACCGTTTTTCCCGTCAGGCACACTTTATCCCTCTCTCCAAGTTGCCCACCTCTCTACAGCTGGCCGGGATCTTCCTCCGGGAGGTGTTCCGGTTGCACGGCCTTCCTCTCCAGATAGTTTCAGATCGAGGTAGCCAATTCACGTCCAGATTCTGGAGAGCCTTTTGTGCACGTCTGGGTATTGCTGTGCACCTATCCTCTGCTTACCACCCACAGTCCAATGGACAAACCGAAAGGACGAATCAAGCTCTTAAACAATACCTGCGGCTGTTCGTGGAACCACTTCAGGACAACTGGACGGATCTCCTTCCGTTAGCTGAGTTTGCCTTTAACAGCTGCCGCCACG
>CM074724.1:383824790-383879790 GCA_037306005.1 Rhinophrynus dorsalis
TGTGTGTGTGAGAGAGAGTATGTGTGTGTATGTGTGTGTGAGAATGTGTATGCATGTGTGTGTATGAATGTGTATGAGAGAGAGAGATTATGTGTGTGTGTGAGAGAGTATGTGTGTGAGAGAGAGTGTGTGTGTGTGTGTGAGAGAGAGAGTCGGTGTGTGAGAGAGTATGTGTGTGTGTGTGTGAGAGAGTATGTGTGTGTTTGTGTGTGTGAGAGAGAGAGAGTGTGTGTGAGAGAGTATGTGTGCATGTGTGTGTGTGAGAGAGAGTATGTGTGTGTATGTGTGTGTGTGTGAATGTGTGTGCATGTGTGTGTGTGAATGTGTATGAGAGAGAGATTATGTGTGCGTATGTGTGTGAGAGAGTGTGTGTGTGAGAGTATGTGTGTGAGAGAGTATGTGTGTGTTTGTGTGTGTGTGAGAGAGAGTGTGTGTGAGAGAGTGTATGTGTGTGTGTGTGTGTATGTGTGTGTGTGTGTGAGAGAGAGTATGTGTGTGTGAGAGAGAGTATGTGTGTGTATGTGTGTGTGAATGTGTGTGCATGTGTGTGTGAATGTGTATGAGAGAGAGAGATTATGTGTGAGTGTGTGTCTGTGGTTATGTGTGTGTGTGAATTTTTTTAGACGCAAACTCGATTTCAAGGGAAAGGTGGTCCTTTGTCACTGGTTGGCAGATCCACTATATAAATCACGTGTGTGTGTGTGTGTGTGTGTGTGTGCACATTTAAATGTTGCTACATGGAATTCTGGGATTGCAATGAAACATATCAAATTTTGGATAATTTGTTGGAGACAGGATTTCTGACTTGGTTCAGATAAATAAATGCACACAGAAGTCTATCATATCAGTACTTGCCAAAAGGTAACCGGATAAGGGGCCAGACTGATGCACAACACATTGCTCTGCAATGTGTGGCAAACCCTACTGGGCCATTAAGGGTTAAAATTTGCTAGATTTCAAATTGTAAATATTCCAGCACTGAAGGGAGTCTCTCAACTCAGTGAAAGCTAACGGCATTCCTTTCTATCCTAATCTACTTTATTCTCCCCTCAGATCTGCCTTTTATGTTGGTCTCAATTGGTTATCATGAAATCCAGTGTATGAACTCTCGACTAGTGACAGATTCGCATAAGGGTGTGTGTGTGAAGTTCTAGTTCACAGAGATATGTAGAAAAAAAAAGTTGCCTTTGTCTCCCCCCCCCCCCCCCCCGTGCATTCCCAGAGAGGCTGTGTATTAGACTGAGAGGGGGCAGGGAAGCCTTTCCATCTAATTACTGGGCCCTTGCCTTCTGCTTCTGTTTAGGTGTGACATTTATTAGACAGGAAAGAAATACAGCCACCCATATAAAACTGGAAACAGCAACAAAAAAAATATCAATTGTGAAAAGCAGGAAGGCAGGAAAAGTCCTAACCTGTTAACCCTTTGGTTTCTAGGTAGGGGAAAGCTATGGAGTTCATTACGCACACATGGAATCTCTCAGCGTTTAAAGTTGAGACTCAGAGTTTAACCAAAATATCAGTATCCTATCAAAATGTCACCCTCAATTTGGCGACCAGCCCAGGGGTGCTTTAATTATGCCTCCAGGTTGAAAACGGTATCATAAGAATCTCGCCTGCATGACAAGGGAGACATGCGCAACAAAGAAAACGGGCAAAAAGTGTACCAAGAGGAGCCGAATTAGCGAATGATATTTACATGCAGCAGACGCAGAGTAGCAAGCGTGATTTTGATGCCCCAATCGGCGTGATTGTAGGCGCTGTGATGCAGCGCTCAAAGGGTTAATAGAAGGAATGGAATGAACTCATACTCACACTGCACATTAACCATTTGAGTGCCGCATCACAGCTCCTGCAATCACGCTTATTGGGGCATCACAGTCACGCTTGCTACGCTGCATCTGCTGCATGTAAATCTCATTCGCGAATTCAGCTCCTCTTGGTACACTTTTTGCCCGTTTTCTTTGTTGCTCATGTTGCCCTTGTCATGCGGGCGAGATTCTTATGTTGCCATTTTCAACCTGGCGACGTCTTTAATGTGCCCCTGGGTTCGTCGCCAAATTCAGGGCAGCATTTTGATAGTGAACCCAAAATATCAGGATTTCGATGAGAAGGGCCAGATTCTCAGGGTGAGGGATTCCGGTGTTACCACCTACCGATTTGCACCTATTAACTGCTTTTTAGTCTTTCTGTACAATCTGTTGTTATCACTGATTGTACACACAAACAGACAAGCAGGAGTTCTCCCTCTGCCTTTCTGTACAACTTGGATATATCACTGCTTGTACACACACACACACACACCATGAACGCCTCTCCAATTGCATGTTAATGTGAAAAGCCCTGAACACCTCCTATAGCATATTAATGTGAGCAAATCCTGAACTCCTCCCCTATAGTGTAACTGCGAGCAAGCCCTGAACAACTCCCCATAGAATGCTAATGTGAGCCAACTCTGAGTAGTGACCACCTCCCCTGTAGCATGTCAATGTGAGCAAGCACTGAACACCTCTCCTATAGTATGTTATCGCTAACAAGACCTGAACACCTCCCCATAGCATGCTTGTGTGCGCAAGTCCTGTATGCCTCCCCTATAGAATGTTATGTGAGCAAGCCAAGCACATTTCCATAATACCATGTTAATATGAGCAAGCCCAGCACATTTCTATAATACCATGTTAATATGAGCAAGCCCAGCACATTTCCATAATACCATGTTAATATGAGCAAGCCCTGAACAACTCTCCTACAGCATACTAATATCAGCAAGCCCTGAACACCTCACCAATACCATGTTTATGTGAGCAAATCCTGTACGCCTCCCCTATAGAACGTCACTGTGAACAAGCCCTGTATGCCTCCCCTATAGCATGTTATTGTGAGCAAGCCCTGAACACCTTCCCTACAGAGTTTTAATGTGAGCAAGCACTGAACACCTCCCATATAGCATGTTAATGTGATTAAGCCCTGTACACTTCCCCTGTAGAATGCTGATGTGAGCAAGCCCTGAATGCCTCCTCCATAGCATGTTAATCTGAGCAAGTTCTGAACACCTCCCCTATAGTGTGTTAATGTGATCTAGCCCAGAACATTTTCCCATGCCATATTAATGTAAGCAAGCCCTGAAAACCTCTCCTATAGCATGTTGATATGAGTAAAACCTCAGCTCCTCCCCTGTAGCATGTAACTGCGAGCAAGCCCTGAACACTTCCCCATAGAATGCTAATGTGAGACAGCTTTGAGCAATGACCATCTCCCCTATAGCATGCTAATGGGGGCAAGCACTGAACACCTCTCCTAAATTATGTAATTTCTAACAAGCCCTGAATAACATCCCTATAGCATGTTAATGTGAGCAAGCTCAGCACAATTCCCCCATAGCATGTTAATATGAGCAAGTCTTAAACAACTCTCCAATAACCTACTAATGTGTACAATCACTAAATGCCTTCCCGATAGTATGATACTGTGAGCAAGCCCTGAGTGTCTCTCCTATAGCATGTCAATGTCAGCAAACCCTGAACACCTCCCCTATAGAATGTTAATATGAACAAGCCCTGAACACCTGCTCTATATCATGTTAATGTGAGCAGGCTCTGAACACCTCCCCTATAGCATGTTAATGTGAGAAAGCCCTGAAACCTCTACTATAGCATGTTAATGTTAGCAAGCCCTGAAGTCCTCCCTTTTAACACGTTACTAAGAGCGAGCCCTGTACACCTCCCCTATTGTATGTTAATGTGAACAAGCCCTGAATGCCTCCTTTATAGCATGTTAATGAGACAAAGCCCTGAACTCCTCCCTTATAACATATCACTGTGAGCAAGCCCTGAACACCTCCCCATAGCACGTCAGTGTCAGCAAGCCCTGAACACCTCTCCATAGCACGTCAGTGTCTGCAAGCCCTGAACACCTCCCCATAGCACGTCAGTGTCCGCAAGCCCTGAACACCTCCCCATAGCACGTCAGTGTCCGCAAGCCCTGAACACCTCCCCATAGCACGTCAGTGTCCGCAAGCCCTGAACACCTCCCCATAGCACGTCAGTGTCAGCAAGCCCTGAACACCTCCCCATAGCACGTCAGTGTCAGCAAGCCCTGAACACCTCCCCATAGCACGTCAGTGTCAGCAAGCCCTGAACACCTCCCCATAGCACGTCAGTGTCAGCAAGCCCTGAACACCTCCCCATAGCACGTCAGTGTCAGCAAGCCCTGAACACCTCTCCATAGCACGTCAGTGTCTGCAAGCCCTGAACACCTCCCCATAGCACGTCAGTGTCCGCAAGCCCTGAACACCTCCCCATAGCACGTCAGTGTCCGCAAGCCCTGAACACCTCCCCATAGCACGTCAGTGTCCGCAAGCCCTGAACACCTCCCCATAGCACGTCAGTGTCAGCAAGCCCTGAACACCTCCCCATAGCACGTCAGTGTCAGCAAGCCCTGAACACCTCCCCATAGCACGTCAGTGTCAGCAAGCCCTGAACACCTCTCCTATAACATGTTAATGGGAGAAAGCCCTTAACACTTCCCTTATAGCACGTTACTATGAGCAAGCCCTGTACGCCTCCCCTATAGTACGTTAATGTGAGCAAGCCTAGAACATTTCCCCCATACCATTTTAATGTGAGCAAGCCCTGAATGCTTCTCCTATATCATGTTAAGGTCAGCAAGCCCTGAATATCTCCCCTATAGTACGTGCAGTAAAACAGAGTAAAGATATGGTGATTTCCACTGCTCATTTTTAGTACATAGAGGGAAACAAGGCATGTCCCCAAAATGCCATCCACTGCCCATTGCAGTCCCCTTGGTGCAAGAAGTGTAAAAGAGGAGAATTTTCATATCAGTGACTTATTACATTGGCATTAAACAGGCACAGTCTGCAATAAATGGTTTATGCACCATCTTCTTGGATGTTCTGTGCATGGGGGTGGTAGGACTACTGGACTCCAAATCCCACCCACTGTAACTCATAGATCCCCCCAAACTGAAGCACACAGAGTGCACAGGTGCACAAGCATGCCATGCGCAGTGGGTGGATTCTGGAGTCTTGTTAGCAGCTGTCATGCCCCCCTCCATGATTATGATATCCAAGACTGATTTAAGGTGTTACCTCTTAATCCAAGGCACAGGGGCAAAATTCATAGGGGCCATTAGGATTTTCTGCCTCTAGTAAGATGCATGGGGGTTATTAGAAGGCGTTGCTTAGATCTCTTTGATGCTAGAAAGAAATCAACAGCTTGTATGCCAGAGAGGTCTCCAAAAGCATTGTGAATCAATGCACTAGAGACCTGCATATATTCCAAGGGGTTAAGAAAATGGAATTTAATACAGATCAAGACCATTAAAGAGTTAACCCTTTGAATAGCAGAGGGGAATGCAACATACCCCTCTGGCACTGAAAGCGTTTAAAAACGATATAGTGTGAATAAAAATATAATCAAAATTAACTTATCTTGTTGATTACCTTTTGGGAATGATAGAATAAGCAGACGGAGCTGAAAACTATACTAGACTTGTCCGTAAATAGCGCGAAGATCATATGACGCCCTTGGTGCCCAAACTGCTGGCAGAAGACTTGGCCTCGTCCCTGCTTACTGGTTGTTAGAAGTCCAGATGAAACCAGAATGCGGTCCTCCAAGGTCTATGTGGACTCTAACAGAAAATATTAACTATAGTCTCAACATTTGAACTGGCCAGCAATGCACCTGGATAAATCACTGGGAAACAAAACAATATTCTCAGACGCGTTTCATCATAGCACTTAATCATAGATATTATTATGAAGAAACGCATCAGAAAGTATTATATTGTTTCCCCCCAGCTTACCCAGGTGGATTGCTGGACAGTTCCATAGTTAAAGAGACAGTAATGTTTCACAAAAAACAGCAGCTCCTATTAATCTTCATAGTATTTGGGCAGTGGAGAGTGTTATTTCATTACTGTCAAAGTTGTAGTACAAGAGTAATAAATGATAAAGTATCCCCTCCCGCCCCTTTTACCAAGTGTAAGCGCCTCCTCTCAGATGTGGAATCTGGTCACTTGACCGGAAAGGTCACATCAAGGGACAATCTTCTTACTGTGATCATAAGGAAAACTCTGGTCACCTTGACAAGTTTTTCAGGTTTTTCCTTATGCTCACTGAAGATTGTCCCTCTCAGCTATCCATCCGCACAGTCTTGCTGCTCTGATGTGAGAAGTGTTACATCAGTAAAAGGGGTGGGAGCAGGATACTTTATCCTTCAATTACTCTTGAACTACAACTCTGACAGTATTGAAATAACACTCTTCAAGGCCCAAATACTATGAAGATTAATTGGAGATGCTTTTATTGTGAAACATTACTATCTCTTTAAGACTTTGGTTAATACTCTGTTGGAGTCCACATATATGTCATTATCAATGGGTCAACATCCACTTGGGAAGACTACATTCTGGTTTTTCATGGAAATCTAACATCCAGCAGGGACAAGACAAAATCTCCACGGTTCAGGAAGCAGGTTGAGTACTATCTGCAAAATGATCTAGTCCAGATTGCATCTTTGTTTCTTCCATCATTCAGAATAAGTGAGCAACAATACTGCATTGCGAGATCATACTGTATACTTTTTGTCACTTGGTTTTACACTTTTTTGGGATGTGTTTATAATATTGCTGAACTTCTATCTGTGTATGTGATTTTACCCTTGTCATTTAGCACTCAGATTTGCTTTTCCTATTACAATTTAAAGGGATAGTTTCGCATGAAACAGAAAAAATATATTTTGCAGAGTTTATTTAGCTAAGTAAAACAAGGACACATTGAATTTTTTATTGAAGTTATTGCATGCCAAACTTTGGATGCAGTTTGTCCAAAGCCTGATATTTTAGGGCGACATCAACACAGCAATGCCGCTTTGAATCTATCGCCCATGGTTTCATGTAACATGCTGGACTATGACGCATTTCACTCAGGTGGCTGTCACCTGTGTAATACACCAAGGTTCAGGATGCTGCAACTTACTGCATTCCCTCAGGAACACAGTAAAGCTGCAGTAAAGAAAGTTTGAACAGAGGCCTATGGGGCTGCCGGCAGGCCTTTCATAGTAGCAGTGTTAGAGTTTTAGATCCTCATTGCAACCACCAATGAAAAGCAGACTATAATATTGGTTGGAGTTTTTGTGGACTGGCCATCCGACATGCCTCCCCTGCATTCCATTTGACGATGGAACACAGGAGAGAGGTGAGTGAGCATACACTTTGCCAGAACTGTCACAAAACTATCAACTTACTGTGTTCTATATGTATATATATCTATCTATATATCTATATATATATTACATCCATTAGGCATTTCTCTCTTCTTATCTTCTTTGATCCATCAGCTGCCTTGAACACAGTCGACCATACCCTCCTCTCCCGGGTTCTCCAATCTCTTAGCATCTGTGGCCTGGCAGATTCCTGGTTCCTATCCTCTCTCTGTCAACGATCTATCTCGGCATCATAAGCCAACACCTCCTTATCTCCAATCCCCCTCTCAGTAGGAGTACTCAAAGGCTCTGTTCTGGGTCCCCTTCTCTTCTCTCTCTGCTCCCTATCTTTGGGGCAGCTGATAAAGTCCTTCAGTGGTAACTACCGTCTTTAAGGTGACAACACACAAATCTATCTCTCCACGCCCTCTCTATCAACTGAAATACAGTAGCAGTTCTCAGAATGTCTTACTACCATCTCTTCCTGGATGGCTCATCGTTGCTTAAAGTTGAAAGCGGAACTACCACCGCTAAAATACTTGCGCTCCAATAATTCTCCATCTGGCGACTAGCTGCTCAGTAGTGCTAGTCACCAGAATTATTACCGCGTTAAGGAGAGTTATCCATTGCTCCCAGGCTGACAGGAAGGACAGAGCGCAGACATCTTTCCTTAGTAACATCTGTGCGCCTAGAGCCGACTGGGACTGACAGCGCAGGCGTGCAGACGTCACTACGGAAAGATGTCTGCGCTCCGTCCTGCCTGTCAGCCCAGGAACAAAGGATAACACTCCTTAACGCAGGGAATTATTGGAGCGCAAGTTTTTTAGCGGTGGTAGTTCTGCTTTAATACAGCTAAGACTGAGCTAGTTATCTTTCCTCCTAAATCCTGCACAATACCTCAGTTTTCTATAACTGTCAAGGGCTCCACAATTCACTCTGTGGACAAGGCACACTACCTCATGATAACTTTGGACTCTTCTCTTTCCTTTGCCACCCACATTAATGAAGTAACAAAAACATGTTACTTCTTCAAAAACATAGCAAAAATCCACCCATTTCTTTCTTGCTCTACAACAGAAACTCTCAGACACGAGCACTCTCTTATCCTTTCCCATCTGGGCTACTGCAACTATTTACTTATTGGTCTGCCTGCTCCCCATATGACTCCTCTTCAACTGATTCTTAACTCGGAAACCCAAATACTCTTCTTCTCCTCCAGAACAGTACTTACCCCATCACTACTAAAATCATTATCATGGCTTCTCATAAGGCAACGTATAACATTCAAAAACATTGTCATTACCGTCAAGGCTCTCCAACATTTGTCTTTATTCTATATTTCATCACTGATATCCCGCCATATACCTGCATGTCCTCCACCATCATGTATAGTGGACGGCTCTCTGGTACTTTAACCTATATCACTGTATCGCGACTGAAAGCTTTTTCCCTTGTTGTTCCTTACCTTCACCAAGTCTCAACCCTCAACCGCTTTAAATCAAAGCTAAAAGAGCACATTTTTAAATGTGGCATTACCATAATATCAGAATTATCATAAACTGCACTTCTTCCTCTACCTAATTGTATCTGTATGTCACCGGTTCTATACTTAGATTGTAAGCTCTACAGGGCAGAGACCTCCTATCCTAATGTGTGCCCACCTACTGTGCCTCTTTTGATAATTTTATGTATAAATACTTAACTGCTGCACTTATTGTATCCCCCTAAAATAAATGTAAACTGTAAAGTGTTAAGTATACCTGTTGGCGCTACATAAATTAAAACATACAAACATAAATACATGCTATAAAGGCTCTTTAACACATGTAAGTTTTGTTAACACGACTTTTTTTCACATCAATTTTTTTTTTGCAGCAACTGAAAATGCGGGTTCATTTTTAATGCTACAGTGTAGCAGGATTTTCCCAGCATTCCATTCTCTCAATATAAACAGAAGTGACAAATTGCATAGGAAATGTAACTACCTGCGATAGGTGAATGATGTCTGTGTGATACCATGCAAACACATATTGCAAATTTGTTGCTGCATTATGTCACTGTCAGAAGTTGCAACATACTGCAGCTCTGTGGCAATTGCAGCATGTTGCCTGGATGAAATGCCCCGTAGGGAAACAGTGATTCACAAATCATGCATTTTCTCATGCATGCTGTCACTTTGACAGTGAAACAAGTGAAAGGGGACAAATATCTTTTCTTGCATGGTTCCCCTTATATTTAAGCCTTTATCGCTCCTCTCACTGAAGAGTGAAACATTATATATCCCACCAGTAACCTGCACTTCTATCCATTTCACTGGGGGCTGACTGTAATTACTAGCTGCAGTGATGGATGAAGATTGGCAGTAAGTGACGTGAATTCTATTGTAGGTGAAACATTTATCACTTGGATTTTATCTCAAACAAATCAGGCAGTAGTCTATGGGGAAATTTGAGGGGATAGTACCAGCTTAACATTTATCACACCAGCATACTACAAGCAAGTATATTTACCTAAGAGACTCCATAGGTGTGATTTACTAAACGGCACAAACAGTAAAAACATTTTATGCATGTTTGACTTTCTTTTTGTGCAATAATCTCTTATTCTTAAAAAAGGAGAAAACATTTTTCCTATCAGTAGCTTTTTTTTTTTTTTTTTTTTAAAGGGGATCTCTCACCTAATTACACTTAATGCTCATTAGTTAGAGCATTTCTCTAAACCACTGAAAATAGCGTTCATTATATGTAAAAAGCAGTTACATTGGCAAGAATTAAACTTTAAAAAGTGTTCGGCAGCCTACTTCCGGCTTGCCGAACTTTGCCGACCAGAGACAGCTCCGTCCCACTACCCATAATCCTCCCATGATCGGAGGCTGTCTGTCATTAAAGTGGAGCGGTCGCATTGGCAGAGATCGATATCTAGCCAATGCGATCGCTCCACTTTAGTGACACAGCCTCCATCTTGCCAGTGTAACTGCTTTTTACATATAATGAATGCTATTTTCAGTGGTTTCGAGAAATGCTCTAACTAATGAGCATTACATGTAGTTAGGTGAGAGATCCCCTTTAAATAAATGTGTATTTAATCCTTTGATTAAACAAAAACAGAAGACAAACCTGCACAATCTCATAGAACTTGAATGTGAACTCTGTGTAGAGTATATATTATACCAATGCATTATTTCACTTGTTTTCTATAATGAGTGTTTTGTCGCATAGTTTGGCTAAAATATATTTAAGCTTGCTTGCCAAGGTCCCCCATTTTAAGCGAGTCCTATTTAATACGCATTGCCATCACTATGCCTTATGAAAATGCTTTATATTAACCACTGAATCTTTCTAGTGTCTCCATGGCTGAACTGTCCTGCATTCAAACAGGGATCCCTTGCAGTGAGTGGATGGAGACCACAAGAACTGTAACAATCCCACCTGTTTATATATATATATATATATATATATATATAAAAATACTAGTTGAACGGGCCACAGTCCCACTGCCACCCGGTCGCGGGGCAGTCACGAGCAGTAGAGGCTGCCCGCGCCACGGCTGATACAGAGCGCATGTCGCGGCCTTACGTTTTAGCGAATTATTATATAGGATAAGCAAATCCCATGGGTAGAAAGCACTCACTCCTACAGTAACATCTCTTGCCCAGGTGCACATTCCCATAAATGGATACAAAGTATAAACAAAAGGGGGCAGCACCCGTGGGTCTTATTAATAATCTTCCAATTTATTATGCAAAAATCAACCGTCAACGTTTCGGCCCACACAGGGGCCTTTCTGAAGAGATTTGATTATTTTTGCATAGTACATTGGAAGATTATTAATAAGACCCATGGGTGCTGCCCCTCTTGTCTATACTTTATATATAAATATATATATATCTGTCCCACCGACTACTATACACGGCATTGAACTTGTATAATACACCTTTCCAATATGCACTGAGCTTTTAATTTTCATTTACCCAAATGAACTGGAGTGATTACAGGCAAACATGTCAGGCAATCTAGCCTGGTGGGGGTCCCCTCCCACTCACTGCAAGGGACCCCTGTTTGAATGCAGTTCAGTTCAGCCATGAACACATTAGATTAGATTCAGTTTTTAATATAAAGCATTGTCTTAAAGGGATAGTAATACTTTTTTTTTTACTATCCCCCATATTGTATATATTTGTAAAATAATTTAATAGCCCCCAGGTTCATCTCTCAAACCTTTATGGTATGAGAGATAACTGAAGGCAAAGTTCCCCCCTCCTCCCCCTTCCCTGAAGTCAGCGTTGTGCTGACTGCAGGGATATCTGGTCTGACTTTCATCTGACGGCTCTGCAGCTGAGCCGAGATCCCGTTAGTGACAAAGAATTATTTCACTGAAACGGTCTTCTACATGTGCTTGGTTTGTGATTGGTTTGCAAGCAGATGTAAAAGACCGTTTCAGTGAAATAATTCTTTTTCACTAACGCAATCGCGGCTCTGCTGCAGAGCCGTCTGATGAAAGTCAGACCAGATATCCCTGCAGTCAGCACAACGCTGACTTCAGGGAAGGGGGAGGAGGGGGGAACTTTGCCTTCAGTTATCTCTCAAACCATGAAGGTGTGAGAGGTGAACCTGGGGGCTATTAATTTATTTGGCAAATATTTACAATATGGGGGATAGTAACAATAAAGTAATACTATTCCTTTAATATGTAAAAAATATGTATTGTAGTGTTTGTACCCCTGAGTAAAACAAGGGTCCTCCCACTGCTGAAAGGTGTTTTATTCAAAAGTTATTACAGTTCAAACATTCATTTTTTTAGGTGCAATATCGCAGTGGCCTGATATTGTACAGTGGTGCTGTTGCTACACCATCCTATGGAGATTTATGGTCAACTGACCAGAGCTGTAGGTGATACTGCACCTAAAAATTCAAGTTTGAGCTGTTACAACTTTTGAAAAAAATACATTTCAGCAATGGGAGTACCCTTGTTTCACTCAGGTAGATAAACCCTACAACATATATTTTTTTTGCATTTTAAGTATTACTATCCCTTTAAACCATAATGATGGCAAAACGTATTAGATAGGACTCGCTTTAAAATGGGGTACCTTGGCAAAGTAAACGAGCATAAACATATTTTGGCCAAATTATGTGACAAGACCATCATTATTGGAAACAAGTGAATTAATACATTGCTATAATATATGCCCTTCACAGGGTTCACATTTAAGTTGTAGGAGACTGTGCAGGTTTGTCTTCTATGTTTGGTTTGTGTTTAATATGGGGACAGTGTGTGGGGGTCCTCGCTTTCTTCATGTTTAAAGCGATAGTAATGTTTAAATGTAAGCTTATTTAATATTGTGGGCTTTAAAAAAATAAGCACAACGATGTAAGTCTTATCTCTCAAACCATTATGGTTTGAGTGATATAACTGACTAAAGTTTTCCCCCTCCAGGCTGTTTCAGCAATCTATGGGGCAGCAGCAGATTCCGGTCCCGGGACCAGACGGCAGCTCTTCAGCAGAGCCGACATCACGCTATTTAGAAATAAAAACTTAATTGGAATGGTCTGCAAAGTGTGCCTGGTTTGCAAGCACATTTTGTAGACCGTTCCAAAGAACTATTTATTTCTAAATAGCGCGGTTTTGGCTGTGCCGAAGAGCCGCCAGCTGGTCCAGGGACCGGAATCTCCTGCTGTCCACTAGATGGCAGACTTGTCTGAAACAGCCTGGAGGGGGGAACTTTAGCCAATTATATCTCTCAAACCATAAAGGTCTGAGAGATAAGACTTACATTGTTGTACTTATTTTTGTAAAGCCTACAATATTAAATAAACTTAAATTTAAACATTACTATCCCTTTAATTCACTTGGGTTCTTATGTATATATATTACAGTGTTATAACCCTGTCAATGTCTCTCCTTTTTTAACCATTTGAGTGCCACAGGGGTATCCAAAGTATTGCTTCGCAATGCGTTGCCTACCTCACTGGCACTCAAAGGGTTAAGCTGCGATCATTCCCACATTGTGAGTAAATCCACCAAATCCAATGGGAGGCGGCCAGAAGCGGCGGGAGGGGGATCCTTTCTGTAGGAATAGCTTTTGAACTACAACAACATTGTATTTAACTAAATATATTGCAACAGCGCCACTGTAAATTTTCAGGGCACTGTGATACTGCACCTAAAAAAATTCACGTTTGAGCTGTTATAATCTTTTAATAAAATATTTCTCAGCAGTGGGAGTACCTTTGTTTTATTCGGGGACATAAACCCTACAACATACTTTTTTTTACATCTTAAGTATTACTATCCCTTTAAACTGCGTAGATGCTACAACATTATGTCTCTTTAACAGAAATGCAAGGACAAACTTCATAGGGGCAATTAGGATTTTCTGGCCATAGTAAGGTACGTGTGTGCACCACTCTCAAGCAGTTAAAGAAAGGAAATAAATCAAAGGCTTCCCTAAACCTGCTCACTCCTGTCTTTTCTCAATAACTCACAGACACAAACAGATAAAAGCCTGAGGGATTCTCAGTACATTCATGAACTCCAAACGCTTACTGTGGCACGCGGGAATGACACTTCTATTGGAATGACGCACACAGGTAAGACTACCTCCAGTACTTGAAGATTTTCCTGTTGTACAAGTGGGAGGAAAGACAACACAAATATGCTTCATTCGGCCATGTGCTTTGTGTATACAGAGATTCAGAGACTTGTTTGTTTTTTAAGTTATTGACCCATTGCTTGCCAGAGGGATTGAGGCTGCTCTATTAATCCGCTTAATGGCCCATGACGTGCCAGGACCGTCGCAGCTGTCTGGTCATTAAGGACCCGTGATGGTCCCGGCGCGTCATGGAAATTTTGGGATCACAGAGCAGCTGAACGCCGTGCTGCGATCACGGAATCTCCCAGCATCCCTCCCGTGGACCGAGTGGTCCTAAAGAGGTTAACCCTTTGAGTGCCAGAGTGGTATTTGCAATGCGTTGGATACCCCTCTGCCACTCAAAGGGCCATATGTTCAAAGGAGTAGCGAAATACCTTTTGTCGTTTGTAACGACTTTTCGAAGTGCAGTGTCGTGGGGATCATTAATATTTTCAGAGACTGACAGTTGTGATTGGAAATATGTAGTTTGTCCTGACTGAAATTGTCGTATGTAAAGACAAAAAATGTCTTAACTAACAACAAAAATGTCTTAACTAAAGACAAAAATGTTTTTTTTGCCCTTTTCTTTAATTTTAATAAAATAAATGGTGGGTTATCCACATAAGTGTGGTATCAAAAGAAAGGCCTATTTGTGTGTGAAAAAAAACAGTATATAATTTGTCTGGCTGAAATAAAAGACTTAGAGAGAAAACACTGTTGAACAAAGACATAGTCAAAAAGGTCAGAATTGCTCCGGTCCTTAAATGGATAGTAGTACTTTGTTTTATCTTTATTTTATTTTGTAGGCATTAAAAAAACATGAAGAACGATATAAGTCTTATCTCTCAAACCTTTATGGTTTATGAGATATTCACAAGCAAAGTTTCCCCCTCCCGCCCCTTTTACCTAGTGTAAGCCATCTCTTCTCAGATGTGGAATCCAGTCCATAGACCGGACAGATAACAGCAGAGGACAATCTTCTTCCTATCAGAACAATGAAAGCCCTGCCCCCCTTGACAAGTTTTTCAGGTTTTTCCCTTATCTTAATTGAAGATTGTCCCTCTCTGCAATCTACCTGGGCACCTCCCTTCTGCTTTGGCTGAGCAGTGTTACATCAGTAAAAGGGGCAGGAGGGGGATACTTTGTCATTCAATTACTCTTGAACTACAACTCTGACAGAATTGAAATAACACTCTCCAAAGTCCAAATACTATGAAGATTAATTGGAGCTGCTTTTATTATGAAACATTACTATCCCTTTAAGTGAAATCCCAGTCTTTAAGGGATTAATGCAATTTTTGTTCATAGAAAAAATGTTTTTTTTTTTTTTTTTTTTCAAAATAAAGAATTAAAAATATAAACAGTAAACTAGACATGAGATCCTAATATAAAGTAAATTAAAGGAAAATAAAGTTTAAAACGTACATGAGGAATACTATTGCTATAATACATACCGAGAAATATCATCCTATATAATCATTCACCTAGAAAGTTTGTAATGATGCAGTCATGCTCAGTAGAGACTGCCCGTGACTCGACTGATACGGAGTGGGGTGCTCCGAAGGCGCATCCAGCTCTGTATCAGCCGTGGCGCGGGCAGTTTCTACTGAGCATGACTGCCCTGTGACCGGCTGGCACTGTATCAGCCGCGGTGTGGGCAGTCTCTACTGCGCATGACGGCCCCGTGACCGGCTGGCAGTGGCACTGTGGCCCGTGTAACGGGCTCTTCAACTAGTACATCATAAAATAATATAAAAGGCCAGATGTATGTTATATATCATTAGCACATTTACAATTGTATTTTCACTTTTATTTTTTCTTAAAGGTCCTTAACCCCTTCGCGTCCTGTGACGTGCCCGGACCGTCACGCTGTTCAGGCACTTAAAGACCAGTGACGGTCCTGGTACGTCATGTACATTTACTCACCGATCAGTCACGTGGAATGGCACGTCGAACTCGCCTATCTGGTCCTTAAAGGACCAGACATCCCGGGACCGCTGGTCCTTAAGGGGTTAAAGGCATGTTTTTGGTCCACTTATGCTTATATCCACCTTGTCTGTTTGAATTGTTATTCCCCATGTGGCCTGTGGGGGTGGTAAGTTCTGACCTATAAATAGGATGAAAGGGCTCACAGTCCTCTCTGGTCAGTATTCACTTCCTGCAGTCCAAAAGAGTTTTATTCCAGGCAAATACTCTCTTACATTTTGTAAAACAATTGCTTGTTTGTCCTCTTGTTTTTAATTGTATACGTTGTGCCACACAAATATCGATCCTACAGCCTATGACGTGTTTCCTTATAACATCTTTAGCTAGTTCTTTGATTTTTACATATTTTTTTTATTTTTTAACTTAGATAGGGATTTAAATGTACATTAGAGTAGGTGCTTGCCATATTTGTGGTACCTTGGCGAGGTGGCAAGCCTAACATCTCTTGGCCAATTGATGGACTAAATCCTCATATTTATCAACCAAGTTATTATGTATGCACAAGGTAGGGCACACATTTATATACTGGTATGGAGGAGTACAGGTGTTAGCGTACCTTGCGGCGGCTGCTCGAGCCGACCGCGGCTTCCTCCAGCGGCTCCAGCCGCAGTTTGATCCGGCGGCTCCAGCCACAGTTTGACCCGGCGGCTTCACCCGCACTGTTATTTGGTGGCTTGCTCTGGGGCTGGTTTCCGGCGCGGGTCTGTACAGATTGTGGGAGCACGTCCAAAGGCATGGACGTGCGCTCCATTTAAAGGTACAGCACACATTTTCTGACTCCTCCTCTTCCTGATTCCTAAACCTTAAATACTGCCTGGACACTATGCTCAGTCGCCCTTTCGTGGTGTTCAGTGCAGTTGGCTTGTGTTTGTGCATTACCTGGTTCATCTGGCTACCCGTTCTGGTGCCATCCTGTGTATGACCCCGGCTTGGCTGACATTTCTTCTGGTGTGGACCTGCGGCTCTGGTAGACTAACTCCTCCGTGCATGACCTTTGGCCTCGTTGACTATCCTTCCTGGTGCTGACCTGTGGCTCTGTCCGACTACCCGCTCTGTGTATGACCCTGGCTAGTCCGATAACCAATCTGGTGCAGACCTGCGGCTCTGGTTTACGATTAGCTCTGTGTATATTCCGGCTTGTCTGACTACCCACTTTGGTGTTACCTGGGGTTGTCCACTGCGAACCCAGCATACCAACGCTCCAGTGGATAACTTGTTGGGTGCTCTTGGTGGCTCTGGCAGACTTCCCCTTGTTTCTGTCCATATACTGCGGTATTCAGGTGCAGACCTGTAGTGCAGTTAGCATACTCGGGAACGTTGTCTATACAGGTGCGGACCTGTAGCGCAGTTAGCCTACTCGGGAACATTGTCTATACAGGTGCGGACCTGTAGTGCAGTTAGCCTACTCTGGAACGTTGTCTATACAGGTGCGGACCTGTAGCTCAGTTAGCCTACTCGGGAACATTGTCTATACAGGTGCGGACCTGTAGTGCAGTTAGCCTACTCTGGAACGTTGTCTATACAGGTGCGGACCTGTAGCACAGTTAGCCTACTCGGGAACATTGTCTATACAGGTGCGGACCTGTAGCTCAGTTAGCCTACTCGGGAACGTTGTCTATACAGGTGCGGACCTGTAGCGCAGTTAGCCTACTCGGGAACGTTGTCTGTACAGGTGCTGACCTGTAGCGCAGTTAGCCTACTCGGGAACGTTGTCTATACAGGCGCGGACCTGTAGCGCAGTTAGCCTACTCGGGAACGTTGTCTGTACAGGCGCTGACCTGTAGCGCAGTTAGCCTACTCGGGAACGTTGTCTATACAGGTGCGGACCTGTAGCGTAGTTAGCCTACTCGGGAATGTTGTCTATACAGGTGCGGACCTGTAGCGTAGTTAGCCTACTCGGGAACGTTGTCTATACAGGTGCGGACCTGTAATGCAGTTAGCCTACTCGGGAACGTTGTCTATACAGGTGCGGACCTGTAGTGCAGTTAGCCTACTCGGGAACGTTGTCTATACAGGTGCGGTCCTGTAGCTCAGTTAGCCTACTCGGGAACATTGTCTATACAGGTGCGGACCTGTAGTGCAGTTAGCCTACTCGGGAACGTTCCCTATACAGGTGCGGACCTGTAGCGCAGTTAGCCTACTCGGGAAAGTTGCCTATACAGGTGCGGACCTGTAGCGCAGTTAGCCTACTCTGGAACGTTGTCTATACAGGTGCGGACCTGTAGCACAGTTAGCCTACTCGGGAACGTTGTCTATACAGGCGCGGACCTGTAGCGCAGTTAGCCTACTCGGGAACGTTGTCTATACAGGTGCTGTCCTGTAGCGCAGTTAGCCTACTCGGGAACGTTGTCTGTACAGGTGCGGACCTGTAGTGCAGTTAGCCTACTCGGGAACGTTGTCTATACAGGTGCGGACCTGTAGCGCAGTTAGCCTACTCTGGAACGTTCCCTATACAGGTGCGGACCTGTAGCGCAGTTAGCCTACTCGGGAACGTTGTCTATACAGGTGCGGACCTGTAGCGCAGTTAGCCTACTCTGGAACGTTCCCTATACAGGTGCGGACCTGTAGCACAGTTAGCCTACTCGGGAATGTTGTCTATACAGGTGCGGACCTGTAGCGTAGTTAGCCTACTCGGGAACGTTGTCTATACAGGTGCGGACCTGTAATGCAGTTAGCCTACTCGGGAACGTTGTCTATACAGGTGCGGACCTGTAGTGCAGTTAGCCTACTCGGGAACGTTGTCTATACAGGTGCGGTCCTGTAGCTCAGTTAGCCTACTCGGGAACATTGTCTATACAGGTGCGGACCTGTAGTGCAGTTAGCCTACTCGGGAACGTTCCCTATACAGGTGCGGACCTGTAGCGCAGTTAGCCTACTCGGGAACGTTGCCTATACAGGTGCGGACCTGTAGCGCAGTTAGCCTACTCTGGAACGTTGTCTATACAGGTGCGGACCTGTAGCTCAGTTAGCCTACTCGGGAACGTTGTCTATACAGGCGCGGACCTGTAGCGCAGTTAGCCTACTCGGGAACGTTGTCTATACAGGTGCTGTCCTGTAGCGCAGTTAGCCTACTCGGGAACGTTGTCTGTACAGGTGCGGACCTGTAGCGCAGTTAGCCTACTCGGGAACGTTGTCTATACAGGTGCGGACCTGTAGCGCAGTTAGCCTACTCTGGAACGTTCCCTATACAGGTGCGGACCTGTAGCGCAGTTAGCCTACTCGGGAACATTGTCTATACAGGTGCGGTCCTGTAGCTCAGTTAGCCTACTCGGGAACGTTGTCTGTACAGGTGCGGACCTGTAGCGCAGTTAGCCTACTTGGGAACGTTGTCTATACAGGTGCGGACCTGTAGCGCAGTTAGCCTACTCGGGAACATTGTCTATACAGGTGCGGTCCTGTAGCTCAGTTAGCCTACTCGGGAACGTTGTCTATACAGGTGCGGACCTGTAGCGCAGTTAGCCTACTCGGGAACGTTCCCTATACAGGTGCGGACCTGTAGCGCAGTTAGCCTACTCGGGAACATTGTCTATACAGGTGCGGACCTGTAGCTCAGTTAGCCTACTCGGGAACGTTGTCTATACAGGTGCAGACCTGTAGCGCAGTTAGCCTACTCGGGAATGTTCCCTATACAGGTGCGGACCTGTAGCGCAGTTAGCCTACTTGGGAACGTTCCCTATACAGGTGCGGACCTGTAGCGCAGTTAGCCTACTCTGGAACGTTGTCTATACAGGTGCTGTCCTGTAGCGCAGTTAGCCTACTCGGGAACGTTGTCTATACAGGTGCTGTCCTGTAGCGCAGTTAGCCTACTCGGGAACGTTGTCTGTACAGGTGCGGACCTGTAGCGCAGTTAGCCTACTCTGGAACGTTCCCTATACAGGTGCGGACCTGTAGCGCAGTTAGCCTACTCGGGAACATTGTCTATACAGGTGCGGACCTGTAGCTCAGTTAGCCTACTCGGGAACGTTGTCTATACAGGTGCGGTCCTGTAGCTCAGTTAGCCTACTCGGGAACGTTGTCTGTACAGGTGCGGACCTGTAGCGCAGTTAGCCTACTTGGGAACGTTGTCTATACAGGTGCGGACCTGTAGCGCAGTTAGCCTACTCGGGAACATTGTCTATACAGGTGCGGTCCTGTAGCTCAGTTAGCCTACTCGGGAACGTTGTCTATACAGGTGCGGACCTGTAGCGCAGTTAGCCTACTCGGGAACATTGTCTATACAGGTGCGGACCTGTAGCGCAGTTAGCCTACTCGGGAACATTGTCTATACAGGTGCGGACCTGTAGCTCAGTTAGCCTACTCGGGAACGTTGTCTATACAGGTGCAGACCTGTAGCGCAGTTAGCCTACTCGGGAATGTTCCCTATACAGGTGCGGACCTGTAGCGCAGTTAGCCTACTCGGGAACGTTGTCTATACAGGTGCGGACCTGTAGCTCAGTTAGCCTACTCGGGAACATTGTCTGTACAGGTGCGGACCTGTAGCGCAGTAACCTTACTCAGGAACATTGTCTGTACAGGTGCAGACCTGTAGTAGATCCTCAGGTGCAGACCTGAGGCGGCTTCTCTCCAGTTTGCCTTCTGGGGCTCAGCAGTACTATCCTTCCTGACGTCATCTATATTGTATGGTGTTCTTGCTGTTACCGTTCATTCTGTACGTATAACACACATTTGTACTGGGGTGATAAATCCCCTTTAAATCCTTGAAAGTTAGAAAGATCTCCAGTAGATTGCATTGCATTTGAAACCTTTCTAGCTCTCAAGTGGTTAAATGTACTATTTAAATCTATGTGAATTTTGGGATTTTTTTTTTTTGTGTTCCCTCTAATTCTGTTGGTTTGCCCCAAAATTGCACCTCTTTTCTTTTGTTAATAAGTCCTCTTTTGCATTCAAGAGAACTCTCTAGCATTAAAGGGGTTAAAAGAACCATTTAAATCTCCCCTATGATGCAGCTGGACTACTCCGGAATTACACCGGTGGGGGAGATTCACTAAGTGGTGATAAAGAGATGATAAAGTGGTGATGACTTCTCCAGTTATATCACTTCTCCAGTTCCTGAGTTATTCTATGGAGCCAATGCACTAAGGGCTAGATTTAAAGGCAGCCGTTAGCCAAAAAACAGACTAACGGGTGTCTTTACATGCAGTATGCCATTCAAAGGGCCATGTAATGAACTGCTAACGGCAGTTCATCCAGTGTACCGGCCGCTACACTAATGTGTGTTTTGGCCCACAGAAACAAAAAAAACCGCTCCACTTTGCCATTCAATAGCCTGCGTTAGCTGGAAAAGATCAGAAGAGGGACTCATTACCGCCTAAAATTTAAGACCCAGTTTATTTGGCCGTAGAGTCCCTCATCGGATCTTTTGCCAGCTAACGCAGCTGTTAACTGGCAAAAAAAACCAAAGTCCTCAGTGGATGTATTGATATGGGTCCCCAAGCCCCAAATCAATACATCCAAAGTGCCTAAATTGTGTCAAAAGTTAGCAGAATTAACCCTATGAGTGCCAGCAGGGTATAATTACCCCGCCGGCATTCATAGGGTTAATCCGACTAAGTGAAAAACAACATCACATTACAAGTTACACTTACCATTAATCCTGATGTCCAACGGAGTCCTCGGCTTGCTGGTCCTTCTCTTCTGTCTTCTCATCCTTCTGTCTTCTTTCTTCAGTCTTCCGCCTTCTCCCTGTGAAATAAAAGACATATATTAGCATTAAGCATGAACAAATACATTCCAGAAACCTTTGAGTGGCAGAGGGGTACGCAACACATTGCAAAGCAATGCGTTGCGTACCTCACTGTCACTCAAAGGGTGTAATTTTAGTGTCCCATAGATATAGCCACATATGCCTCCATGTAATGCCCCATAAAATACATGCCCATGAATAAAAAGGTCCATAGATACAGCAATCAATGTAATTCACACATGCCCAATGTGACTTAGCTTATATTTTTTTTGTCTCCGCCGCTTGGAGCGGCCGCGAGGGCGGCGACGGCAGCGGAGACAGAAATGTCCCACGACGCTCCTCATCAGCTGTGTACGGGCCAATGCCCGTAACACACTGAGGGCATTTGAAGTGAGCCTGCCTTTATATATGGGCAGGCTCACTTCTATTGCCCTCACTGCCATTGGCTGGGATGTTCTTCACATCCCAGCCAACCAGATTCAAGAACAGCCACTCGAATCTGGTTGGCTGGGATGTGAAGAACATCCCAGCCAATGGCAGTGAGGGCAATAGAAGTGAGCCTGCCCATATATAAAGCTAAGTCACATTGGGCATGTGTGAATTACATTGATTGCTGTATCTATGGACCTTTTTAGTTAATAGTTAATTGTTTTTCACTGTTCCGTTCCCAATATCGCTGCTTTTAGCGGCGTTTTGGGAGCTTAACGCACCAAACGGACGTTCAGCCACAAGACTGTTTTTGTGGCTTAACGTCCTTTGGAGTTCTAGCTGGTAGGGCCTTTGAATACCACGTTAAACATGTTAGTTTAACAGCCGGTATTCACTTTGGCCCTACCGGCTATGTTAACGGCTGGCTTTAAATCTAGCCCTAAGATCTCACCAGCTTTGGAGATGTTAGTGAATAGGCTCCATAGAACAACACAGGAATTGGAGAAGTGATATCACTGGAGAAGTTATCTCCATTTTATCACTGCTTAGTGCATAACCCCAATGTATTTATATTATTCTGGATTTTCTCTCTTGATCCATGGAAAAGAGACAATGGGGAAGATATACTAAGCGGTGAAAAAGAGGTGATAACGGTGGAGATGACTTCTCCAGTGATATCACTTCTCCAATTCCTATGTTATTCTATGGAACCTATTCACTAAGATCTCCAAAGCAGGTGAGATCTTAGTGCATTGTCTCTATAGAATAACATAGGAACTGGAGAAGTGATATCACTGGAGAAATCATGTTCACTTTATCACTTCTTAGTGCATAACCCCAACATATTTCTGTTATTCTGGGTTTTCTCTCATGATCCATGGAAAAGAGACAAGGGGTGAGATGCACTAAGGTGTGATAAAGAGGTGATAAAGTAGAGATGACTTCTCCAGTGATATCACTTCTCCAGTTCCTATGTTATTGTATGGAGCCTATTCACTAACATTTCTTTCACTTTGGAGACCTTAGGGAATAGGCTCCATAGAATAATATAGGAGCTGGAGAAGTGATAAACTGGAGAACACTTCTCCTCTTTATCACCTCTTTATCACTCCGTAGTGCATAACCCCCCAAGTACCTCTTAGTATATCTACCTTAAAGTGATAGTAATGTCTAGTTAAAATTAGTTGCCCAAGTCTTGTGTATAGTAAAAGGAACACATTGCGCTATGTCTAAGCGCTTACTTCTTTGTAGATCAAAAGTTATGAATCACTGAAGAGCCACTGCCCGCCCCTTTCTGGACACCTCCCACGGAATCTGAGATCTTGTCGAGTGACTCAACGGCTGCAGTGAGGGACAAACTTCAGTAAGTAAGTATAAGGGAAATCCTGTTCCACTTGATGAAGGAGGGCAGGATTTCCCTTTGCTTACTGAAGTTTGTCCCTCGCTGCAGCCGTCCGGACCATTCTGCTTCTTTTGAGTGACATGGTAAGAAGGGGCGGGCAGTGGATCTTCAGTGCTTCATAACTTTTGAACTACAAAGAAGTAAGCATTTAGACATAGTGCAATCTGTTCCTTTTACTATACAGAAGACTCGGGCAACTAATTTTAAAGCGGAACTACCACGTCACGCAATCTTTACCGTTACTAAGTCCCCATCTAGCGACTAGCTGCTTAGTAGCGCTAATCGCCAGAATAATTACCTTATTTAATAGCTTTCTCCTCTCTTCCATGGGTGACAGGCAGGACGGAGAGCGGACATCTTGCCATTGTGACGTCCGCGCACCTGCGCTGTCAGTCCCAGCCAGAGCCAAATGACTCCTAGCAACGCCTCCTAGACCTGGATGGGACTGACAGCGCAGGAGCACGGACATCACAATGGCAAGATGTCCGCGCTCCGTCCTGCCAGTCACCCATGGAAGAGAGCAGAAATCTATTAAATAAGGTAATTATTCTGGTGACTAGCGCTACTAAGCAGCTAGTCACCAGATGGGAACTTAGTGAAGCTAAAGATTGTGTTGGGTTGTAGTTACCCTTTAAATAGACATTACTGTCACTTTAATATATTGTGCAACACCTAATGCGGTGATGGTTGGATTTTAAGATTAACCCCTTGGGTGCCTGGAAGGTCACATTCCAACAATTCTTCCACCCGGTGGGGTGAACGTACTTATGTTTTGTTTTTCTTTTGGCCGAGTAGTCAGCTCCAATATATTTTTTCTTCGTTTCCCAAATGCAGTTCACAAGGTAACAGGAAATTATTCTAGTGTGATCCAGGGAGTCATTTGTGCATGTGGGAAATATGTCAGATTAAATTGTCTGTGCGGGTCACACACACTTGGAAAAAAAAAAAACAACATGATTGTGTGATGTAATGACGATGGATAATAGGGATTTCAACTCCCAAAAGTGGTGAAGTCATTTAATAAAGTTTTTTATGAGAAGACAGGCCATATGGTTACTTTATTGTAAGTAACATAACCCATTAACCCTTTGAGCGCCAGAGGGGTACACAACGCATTGCTTTGCAATGCGTTGTGTACCCCTCTGGCGCTCAAAGGGTTAAGGATCAGATTGGTGTGCAATGTATCTCAAAAGCAATGATCTGAAAACCTCAGTGGCCCTTAACCTCTTAAGGACCATTGCCGTGCCAGGACCTTCACGGCGGTCCGGCACTTAAGGACCAATGACGGTCCTGGCACAGCATAGAGTTCAGTGCTCCTGGCGTGGCTGCATGTTGCTCCGGACGCCCTGAACCAGAAGCAATAATAATAAAAAAATGCCCCGTGGTCTGCAAGTGCCGGTCCTTAAAGGGTTAAGGGGTTAACAGTTCACTATCACATACAACCAGCTTTGGTGATTTTGGAACAGCTTTCGAGATCACTTTCGTGTTGCATTAGTCATTTTTTATTTCAAAAACTATTTTTTTTTTATTTTTTTTTAGTTATTTAGATTTATAGGTTATCTTGTTCAACCCCTTAAGGACCCAAGAAATGCCAGGACTGTCATGGGTAAACTTGCGTTAAGGATCCGTGAGGGTCCTGGCACGTCATGGAATTCAGGGGTCCCCGCGTGGCTGCATGCCACTCGGGGACCCCTGAATCCATTTCTCAAATAAAATCTCCATGGTCCTTAACTGCCGGCCGTACGAAAAAAACATATATTGTAGGACATTTCCTGTTGAGTAACATAAGGGTACACCCACTGCTGACAGATGCATATTTCCAGAGTTATTACAGTTTAAACCCGTGTTTATTTACATTAGCAGTGCCCTCTGGTGGTCTAATTCCAATTAGTTATTCTGTTAGATTCTAATGGAGAGGAAAGTCAGTGACTTACAGTTCTCCATAGAATATGATAGAAACTGCTGAGTCACTTCCTGTCAGTTAGAACTATCAGGAAGTAAACACAGTAAATTCACTTCCTGTCAGTTAGAACTATCAGGAAGTAAGCACAGTAAATTCACTTCCTGGTTATTTAAACTGTTATAACATTTGAATAAAACATCTGACAGCGATGGAAGTGACCTTGTTTTACTCATCAGGAAAAACTCTATAACATATAGGTTTTTATCAATGCCACTTAAAGTGGAACTTTCACCTAAAATAAAAATGTAACCATGGGTTTTAATCCTTAACACGACATTAGAGCTGTGTTTGGTTTTTTTGCAACTCACCTAGTAGTGGAGATATTTACCCTTCAAAATCTGGCACTTCCACGTTCTGCGGGACCCTGTATGTCCCGCATGAGGCCTCAGGACTTCCCAGCTGCCCCAGTGAGCTCTTTCACGCTCCTCTTAGTAGCTGTATTTCTGTGGGCTAACTTTACAGCAAACTCCGTTTACAGTGCAACTGTGAACTGATACTTAGATGCACAGAGGAAGTAACCATTCTGGGTCTCTGCTCAGGGTGAGTGATATATTATATCAGTGATGTGCTCTGTGATACAATGTATCGCTCTTCCCTTGCAGAAATTATATTTTTCTGTCTAGCTAGCAGCACAATCTATGTGTACTGTCAGACAGTCCTGAGCGCTATGAAGAATCAAAACACTTGGCCTCTTCTGTTTTAGGTGATATAGTAACTTTAAAAGGATGATAATGTTTCATAATAAAAGCAGCTCTAATTAATCATCATAGTATTTGGGCCATGGAGAGTGTTATTTCAATTCTGTTAGAGTTGTAGTACAAGAGTAATTGAATGATAAAGTATCCCCCTCCCACCCCTTCTACTGATATAACACTGATCAGCTTAGAGCAGCAGGGAGTGTCCAGGTAGACTGCAGAGAGGGACAATCTTCAATTAAGATAAGGGAAAAAGCTGAAAAACCTGTCAAGTGGGCAGGATTTTCATTGTTCTCACAGTAAGAATATTGACCCTTGATGTGACCTGTCTGGTCTATGGACTGGATTCCACATCTGAGGTGAGCAGTGTTACACTAGGTAAAAGGGGCGGGAGGGGGAAACTTTATCATTCAATTTCTCTTGAACTACAGCGCTCACAGTATTGAAATACTCTCTATGGTTCAAATACTATGAAGATTAATTGGAGCTGCTGTTTTTGTGAAACATTACTATCACTTGAAAGGGTTAAATTAACCATATGTCCTGTTTTTTTTTCATAAAAACTACTGTTACTTTTCGAGTTTACTATCCCTTTAAAATACAGGGTCCATTCAAGGACCCGGAGGGGATTTGTAGCACATTGTGAAGCACTGCAGAGCACACTCCCCTTTTCCTTAGCCCATTAAGTGCCAGGGGGTACGCAACGCATTGCAAAGCAATGCGTTGATTACCCCGCTGACACTCAAAGGGTTAAAGTATTTTTTTCAGAGACATAAGTGTATGCTATTTGTGACTGCTAACGTTTTGGTGCAAGAAACATACTAAAACTTGATACTAAACAGTGCATGTGCCTAAATTAATGTAAAAGTTATCCAAATGTATGGAAATGCGGGCTAATTGCTTTGATGAATTAAACGCAATCACTAATTCTCTCACAAAATGGTGGAGATTTTAGCCACTTTCACGTTTTGAAATGCATTAGCTAAAAAAACCCCTCAATTTTGATAATTCATAAGAAAACATGCTCAGTTCAGTAAGATTTTGCAGCTAATCATTTTTCCATCAAAAGTGCATTGTAAATAGCGATTACGCATGTTTCTTCCATTCCACCCTTAAAGGGACAGTAATGTCGCATAAAAAAATCTGTTTTGTAGTGTTTAATAAAATAAATTATGTGGCACAAATCTTATCTCTCAAACCTTTATGGTTTGAGAGATATTCGCCTGCAAAGTTTTCCTTCTCCTGATGTCAGCTGTAAAGCTGACAGCAGGAGATCCGAGTACATGTACATGTGAATATCTCTCAAACCATAAAGGTTTGAGAGATAGGATTTGTGCCACATAATTTATTTTTTTAAACACAACAAAACACAATTTTTTAATGGGACATTACTGTCCCTTTAATGCCTGAAACTTTACATGTTTCATCATGGGCAAACATTAGGATCTCCAAGCCAAACAAAAAATACACAGCCCATAAACGGTTAAAGTTATTGCTGTCATGTTTTCTAATTAGATTGCAAGCTCTTTGGGGAAGGGTTGCAATCCCAATGTATGATTCCCTTTGCTGCATGTTTTCCCAACGCTAATAATGCAATGATCACACTTTAGGCTGATGCTCTTAACCTTTCGAGTGCCAGAGGTGCACACAATGCATTGTGTACCCATCTGGCACTCAAAGGGTTAACCCTGTCCTAAATTTTTATATTTATATTCCTGTAAATCCCCGTATGTATGTATGGCAGTGTATAAATGAAGATACATATATATTACAAATTTATCTTTGTACTAGGCAGATCAAAGAGGTTAATTGAACCCACAGAGGACCGGGAGGCTGTGCAATGTATTAGTTTGCAGTAAAACATTTTTAAGATTAAATATATATTTCGGACTTTCCCTGCTGTGTACAGCAAAGATACTGCTGCTTTTGGCAGATGACTTATTCGAAAGTTACCACAGTTCAAACCGTAACAAAGTTGGATCTACTATCATATTATGTTGAGAACTGTAGACAGAATAACAGTTTGTGCTCTGGGTGGCAGCAAAGAAACAGCAACACTGCTAATTCATAGTACAGCATACACATATTATACAGAGCATACACTGCCAATACCGAAATCCATCGGGTACAGCTACCAATTCCTCTGAAACACATTGCAAAGTATGACTGCAATCACAGTTGAAAGCCTATAATCTATCGGGATAAAAGAAGTAATTTATTGGAACAAAAAATGCATCAATCTAACGTTTTTTGAACATAGAATGTTTAACCCTAGATCGAACTGTATAAGGTTGATTCGCTTTTCTGGCCCGATGTCTGTGTCATTTTGTGTAAATGTTCCAATAAATTACTGCTTTTATCCCATTGGATTGGCGGCTTTTTTATGATTGCGTTCTTACTGTTCAATGTGATCCGGAACCATTGAGAACAGCTTAATATAAAAAAAAAACAACAACAGTTTGAACTGTAATACGTTTTGAACAAAGGAGCTCCAAGCAGTGTTTGTATGCTTGTTTTTCTCAGCAGGAACAATACAAACCCTTTTTTTCCCACAATAAAAGTTTACTGATCCTTTTAAGTTTTGTTTCCGTTTAGTCAATCTGAAAGGAGTAATTGGCTTGACATGAACCCAAACAAGAGAGCATGAGTGTATCCCATAATGGGCAGTAAGGTCTATCAATGTCTGGGCTGAGGTCAAATGTCATTTAAGGGTCAAATAACTAGGCAAGAAAACCTCAAAGTACTTCTGCAACTTTAAGTAGAATTAGAACGTGTTTTGCCAGGAAGAAAACATTTATATGAGTTGGGGCCCATTGTCCAAAATACTTTACAGATGCACCAAATAATTTTTTTTACCATTTATTCGAATAAGAAATTATTTATAAAAACACAAATATCAAATCGTATCTGAATTCTATCAAAGAAAAATAACAGTAATAAATCACACTCAATTAGAAATTAACGACACTAGGACCTTTGTGTTTAGTTCTGTTGTGATTAATTGCATTTTTGTACTAATACTTTAATCCCACTGGACGCTAGAAGGCGTCTCAATGCATCACTTGGCAATGTTTCGGAAATACCTCTATCATCTAATGGGGGTTATTCTAGATCTGAAAGTAGAGGGATCAAATTTAAAGGGGAACTACCACCCCACATAAAGTTAAATCCCAAGAATTACCCATCTGGCGACTAGCTGATCAATAGTGCTGGTCGCCAGAATTATTACCTCCTTATAGGGAAATTCTACTGCTCCAGGGACTGACAGCCTGGAAACAGCGCAGACCTCTTTGCATAGTGACGTCTGCGCGCCTGCACTGTCAGTTCCAGTCCTCTGTAAGAGGCATTGCTAGGTACCTTAAGGTACGGAAGGGACTGACAGTGCAGGCGTGCAGACGTCACTATGCAAAGACGTCTGCGCTGTTTCCTGGCTGTCAGTATCAGAAGCAGTAGAATTTCTCTGTAAGGAAGTAATTATTCTGGCGACTAGTACTATTGATCAGCAAGTCGCCAGATGGGTAATTCTTGGGATTTAAATGTATGTGGGGTGATAGTTCCCCTTTAACCAAATTACCCAACTGAATTCTTAATTTGGAGCATGGTTAACCCTTTGCGTGGTGGAGAGGTATCCAATGCATTGCATTGCAATGCGTTGGATACCTCTCTGGCACTCAAAAGGTTAAAGGCACTCTATCGCCTATAGTAGTTATCATAGAGCTTTCAAAGTCACCTATATGTTGTATTACCCATTTTTATTTAAACAAACTAATTTCTGAGTTATTTATATTCTATAGAGTATGCTTACTGAGGTATGCTGCATATGCACTTCCTGTCTTAGTGTTTCATGACTTCCTGTTTGGGGAGTCTGCTGCTACAAAAACTCTTACCTCACAACATTTCAAATGGTCAAAGAGGGACACTTTTGTTTTAGGTGGGGTTTTCTGGGGATGTGGCTGGTGGGCGGGGCATTACCGAGATTATTCAAGTTATGTCTTGACCTACTGACACCTCTTTTTGGAACTGAATAATTGATTTAGAACAAGACCAAAGTATTTTATTTACGCAGACTAATTTATACACCCATATACTGACGCTTACACAAACATTAAGTGAGTTTTATTGCTGTGGAGCAATGTGATCCATTTATATACACACACCACACAGTGTGATCTCCTAAACACAGGGACACCAGGGTGATACACTTCTATACACACCACACAGTGTGATCTCCTAAACACAGGGACACCAGGGTGATACACTTCTATGCACACCACACAGTGTGATCTCCTAAACACAGGGACACCAGGGTGATACACTTATATACACACCACACAGTGTGATCTCCTAAACACAGGGACACCAGGGTGATACACTTATATACACACCACACAGTCTAATCTCCTAAACACAGGGACACCAGGGTGATACACTTATATACACACCACACAGTCTGATCTCCTAAACACAAGGACACCAGGGTTATACACTTCTATACACACCACACAGTCTGATCTCCTAAACACAGGGACACCAGGGTGATACACTTATATACACACCACACAGTCTGATCTCCTAAACACAGGGACACCAGGGTGATACACTTCTATACACACAACACACAGTCTGATCTCCTAAACACAGGGACACCAGTGTGATACACTTATATACACACCACACAGTCTGATCTCCTAAACACAGGGACACCAGGGTGATACACTTATATACACACCACACAGTCTGATCTCCTAAACACAGAGACACCAGTGTGATACACTTCTATACACACCACACAGTCTAGTCTCCTAAACACAGGGACACCAGGGTGATAC
Source organism: Rhinophrynus dorsalis (assembly GCA_037306005.1). Classification (NCBI taxonomy): domain Eukaryota; kingdom Metazoa; phylum Chordata; class Amphibia; order Anura; family Rhinophrynidae; genus Rhinophrynus; species Rhinophrynus dorsalis. The sequence continues at coordinate 383,855,629 of CM074724.1, forward strand.
ACTTATATACACACCACACAGTCTGATCTCCTAAACACAGGGACACCAGGGTGATACACTTATATACACATCACACAGTCTGATCTCCTAAACACAGGGACACCAGGGTGATACACTTCTATACACACCACGCAGTCTGATCTCCTAAACACAGGGACACCAGGGTGATACACTTATATACACACCACACAGTCTGATCTCCTAAACACAGGGACACCAGGGTGATACACTTATATACACATCACACAGTCTGATCTCCTAAACACAGGGACACCAGGGTGATACACTTCTATACACACCACGCAGTCTGATCTCCTAAACACAGGGACACCAGGGTGATACATTTCTATACACACCACGCAGTCTGATCTCCTAAACACAGGGACACCAGGGTGATACATTTCTATACACACCACACAGTCTGATCTCCTAAACACAGGGACACCAGGGTGATACACTTATATACACACACCACACAGTCTGATCTCCTAAATACAGGGACACCAGGGTGATACACTTCTATACACACCACACAGTCTGATCTCCTAAACACAGGGACACCAGGGTGATACACTTATATACACACCACACAGTCTGATCTCCTAAACACAGGGACACCAGGGTGATATACTTCTATACACACTACAGTCTGATCTCCTAAACACAGGGACACCAGGGTGATACACTTCTATACACACCACACAGTCTGATCTCCTAAACACAGGGACACCAGGGTGATACACTTATATACACATCACACAGTGTGATCTCCTAAACACAGGAACACCAGGGTGATACACTTATATACACACCACACAGTCTGATCTCCTAAACACAGGGACACCAGAGTGATACACTTCTATACACACCACACAGTCTGATCTCCTAAACACAGGGACACCAGGGAGATACACTTATATACACACCACACAGTCTGATCTCCTAAACACAGGACACCAGGGTGATACACTTATATACACACCACACAGTCTGATCTCCTAAACACAGGGACACCAGGGTGATACACTTATATACACACCACACAGTCTGATCTCCTAAACACAGGAACACCAGAGTGATACACTTCTATACACACCACACAGTCTGATCTCCTAAACACAGGGACACCAGGGTGATACACTTATATACACACCACACAGTCTGATCTCCTAAACACAGGACACCAGGGTGATACACTTCTATACACACCACACAGTCTGATCTCCTAAACACAGGGACACCAGGGTGATACACTTCTATACACACCACACTGTCTGATCTCCTAAACACAAGGACACCAGGGTGATACACTTCTATACACACCACACAGTCTGATCTCCTAAACACAGGGACACCAGGGTGATACACTTCTATACACACCACACAGTCTGATCTCCTAAACACAGGGACACCAGGGTGATACACTTCTATACACACCACACAGTCTGATCTCCTAAACACAGGGACACCAGGGTGATACACTTCTATACACACCACACAGTCTGATCTCCTAAACACAGGGACATCAGGGTGATACACTTCTATACACACCACACAGTCTGATCTCCTAAACACAGGGACATCAGGGTGATATACTTATATACACACCACACAGTCTGATCTCCTAAACACAGGACACCAGGGTGATACACTTATATACACACACCACACAGTCTGATCTCCTAAACACAGGGACACCAAGGTGATACACATCTATACACACCACACAGTCTGATCTCCTAAACACAGGGACACCAGGGTGGGAATGAGGAACAGAGGCATTTGGGTCTCTAAGAGGGACTCTACCGCCTAAAGATGGACACTTGGGAGGTATGGAGCCCTAATATCTCCTAAAAAGGGACACTTGGGAGGTATGCACCCCTAATATCTCCTAAAGAGGGACACTTTGGAGGTATGGACCCCTAATATCTCCTAAAGAGGGCCACTTCAGAGATATGCAAGCTAGCAAGACAGAGGGGTGAATGTACAAAAATTACTCATCTCTAAATCTGGAATCTATTTTCTAGCACTGTATCTGCCTAACATCAATTTACTAAGATACATTCAAACAAAATTCCTCCTCTTTGTTCTGCTTTTAACAAGGGCAGAGGACAGTAGGGTGCTTTCTGTCTTCCATGCCTTGTTTTACCCCATAAGGACCACGCGGTCTGGGGGTGGGGCACTCTAGAGGACCACTGCACTTTTTCTTTTTTTTCAAGGCTGTGTTCTGTGATCACAGTGCCTCTTGCAGCGGTCGCAAGCTTCCATGATGTGCCAGGACCGTCACCGTCCTTAATGCCTGGACAGTAGTCATGGTCCTGACACGTATTTGGGCGTTAAGGGGTTAACACCATGTATTAGACACAAGTACCGGGGAAATGTCTTGTTTTCACTCCATTTTCATGTGCATGTATGGGATAGATGTAAAAGGGAGTGCCGGTTTAAAGTCCTAATTATGACTGAGTTTGTCCGCTGGTGGGGAATACAGTAATCAGTGTAGTGAACACCCAGGAGCAAAGTCACATGCATTAGTGGCTAACAGGGCTGGATTACCGGGATGCCCTAGGCATGCCTCTCTAGGTGCTGTTAGCTCTGCCCATGGCCACACCCCCAATCCCTACATGACCCCACCCCTAGTTCCACCCTCTGCTTCCTGGCACAGAAAATATCTTTGGCCTATAACTAGAGAGAACAATTAAATGCTTTAACCCCCTTGATTGCAAGAAATCCGTCCCTGGAGGCTAACACCAGTGACGTACTTTACAGCATTTTACAAATATTTCGAGGGGGACATTTCCTCTGGATGGCCACATGACAGATCATTATTAGTGGTCTTTAGTGCACTATAATGAGATGCAAACAAAAGATGCCATGCAGCAGACTTACACCTACATTTCAACTTCAGAGCAGACATTACCCACGCCTAAATACTACAGGAAATCACAAATATAAGTAATATTAACATGTGGAGATCTTCATATGCCTTTAAAAAAATGAATGACACGCACATAGAATATGGAGGTACAATTGAGCTTTATAAAAAAAGAAGACAAACAGGGACTTTGTACTATTCACCCCAGAATAAAGACACAGTTTAGTGGATGTTCTGAAATTGTATTGACCTATCATAACATATAGGGTATGACGCAACAAACTAAAAAGGTGCAGTTATGGAGGAGATAAAGCTTTCCTTTAATATAAAAAGGGTTTTAATACAGTGAACGATACAGAAGTCTCAAACGCATCAATGGAAATGTGGAACTTTTTTTTGTTTGCACTCTATGTGATTTGTCTGTAGACTGAAGAATGTGACTGTAGATTTTGACTTGACTGTAAACTTTGACTTGATTATAGACCGTGACTTACTGTAGACTGTGACTTCACTACATACTGTGACTTGACTGAAGACAGTGAGCTGACTGTAGACTGTGACTTGTCTGTAGATTGTGACCTGACTGTAGACTGTGACCTGACTAGACTGTGACCTTGACTGTAGACTGTGACCTAACGGTAGACTGATTTGACGGTAGCCTGTGGCCTGACTGTAGACTGATTTGATGGTAGCCTGTGGCCTGACTGCAGACTGATTTGATGGTAGCCTGTGGCCTGACTGTAGACTGATTTGACGGTAGCCTGTGACCTGACTGCAGACTGATTTGACGGTAGCCTGTGGCCTGACTGTAGACTGATTTGACAGTAGCCTGACTGTAGACTGATTTGACGGTAGCCTGTGGCCTGACTGCAGACTGATTTGACAGTAGCCTGTGACCTGACTGTAGACTGATATGACGGTAGCCTGTGGCCTGACTGCAGACTGATTTGATGGTAACCTGTGACCTGACTGTAGACTGATTTGACGGTAGCCTGTGACCTGACTGTAGACTGATTTGACGGTAGCCTGTGACCTGACTGTAGACTGATTTGACGGTAGCCTGTGACCTGACTGCAGACTGATTTGACGGTAGCCTGTGGCCTGACTGTAGAGTGATTTGACGGTAGCCTGTGGCCTGACTGTCAACTGATTTGACCGTAGCCTGTGGCCTGACTGTAGACCGATTGGACCGTAGCCTGTGGCTTGACTGTCGACTGATTTGACCGTAGCCTGTGGCCTGACTGCAGACTGATTTGACAGTAGCCTGTGGCCTGACTGTAGACTGATTTGACGGTAACCTGTGTCCTGACTGTAGACTGAGTTGACGGTAGCCTGTGGCCTGACTGTAGACTGATTTGACGGTAGCCTGTGGCCTGACTGCAGACTGATTTGACGGTAACCTGGGTCCTGACTGTAGAGTGATTTGACGGTAGCCTGTGGCCTGACTGTCGACTGATTTGACCATAGCCTGAGGCCTGACTGTAGACTGATTTGACCGTAGCCTGTGGCTTGACTGTCGACTGATTTGACCGTAGCCTGTGGCCTGACTGCAGACTGATTTGACAGTAGCCTGTGGCCTGACTGTAGACTGATTTGACGGTAACCTGTGTCCTGACTGTAGACTGATTTGACGGTAGCCTGTGGCCTGACTGTAGACTGATTTGACGGTAGCCTGTGGCCTGACTGCAGACTGATTTGACGGTAACCTGTGACCTGACTGTAGAGTGATTTGACGGTAGCCTGTGGCCTGACTGTCGACTGATTTGACCATAGCCTGAGGCCTGACTGTAGACTGATTTGACCGTAGCCTGTGGCTTGACTGTCGACTGATTTGACAGTAGCCTGTGGCCTGACTGCAGACTGATTTGACAGTAGCCTGTGGCCTGACTGTAGACTGATTTGACGGTAACCTGTGTCCTGACTGTAGACTGATTTGACGGTAGCCTGTGGCCTGACTGTAGACTGATTTGACGGTAGCCTGTGGCCTGACTGTAGACTGATTTGACGGTAACCTGTGGCCTGACTGTAGACTGATTTGATGGTAGCCTGTGGCCTGACTGTAGACTGATTTGATGGTAGCCTGTGGCCTGACTGTAGACTGATTTGACGGTAACCTGTGGCCTGACTGTAAACTGATTTGAAGGTAGCCTGTGGCCTGACTGCAGACTGATTTGACGGTAACCTGTGACCTGACTGTAGACTGATTTGACGGTAACCTGTGGCCTGACTGCAGACTGATTTGACGGTAACCTGTGACCTGACTGTAGACTGATTTGACGGTAACCTGTGGACTGACTGTAGACTGATTTGACGGTAACCTGTGGCCTGACTGCAGACTGATTTGACGGTAACCTGTGACCTGACTGTAGACTGATTTGAAGGTAGCCTGTGGCCTGACTGCAGACTGATTTGACGGTAACCTGTGTCCTGACTGTAGACTGATTTGACGGTAGCCTGTGACCTGACTGTAGACTGATTTGACGGTAGCCTGTGGCCTGACTGTAGACTGATTTGACGGTAGCCTGTGACCTGACTGTAGACTGATTTGACGGTAGGCTATAAAACGTGACCTGACAATAGCCTATGACTTCTCTGCAGTCTGTGACTTGAAATGAGCAGACAATTCCTCTGATTTCCCTCATTAGACCATCATGTATAAAAACTAAGTGGATCGGTTCTGGTGCAAACCAGGTGCTTCTTTGATTTAAATGGGCCTTTAACCCTTTGACTGCTAGTGAGTCTCTAAAGCATTGAGAAGCAATATGTTGGAGTCTTCATTTGTATTCAAGGGCTCAAAAAAAATCAGTGCAAACTTCTGAAACGTTTATTTTTCCCCCGTGATGTAATTGGTTTGCCCCAAATTGTTGCACTTTGCTCAGAGGTCCATCTTAGGAAACGTATTAAAATTCCCCAAATCCCTATTGAATTAAATGAGGTTTTTTTTCACCTTCAACACTCTGTTGGAGGATATTGGGTTAACAGCACCTATCAATGTGAATTTTTATTTGGTTTATCCCAGAATCGCTCCAATTTACCTTAATATATAAAGCCTCCATTAAACTGGGTCAATCTTAATCATTAATTAACCCTATGAGTCCCAGTGGCCCTGGCACACTAAGGGTTGAACCACAACAAGCAATAGGGATTTCAAATTTCCATGACTTTTAGTGGAACGATTTACCTTTTTGAACTTACACACTACACAGTTTGCAGCATCTCATCATCACCCAAACATGGCGGCGCATGTCACGGATTTGTGGTCCCTTGGTTTCAGGATAACATCATTTGTGTGATCATTTCCCCAAAAGGATATTAATATAGAGAATTTCGTAGCAATTGCCCTGTTAAACACTTCATGCTTTTCAAAGCTCCCCACGACGGATTCGCTCATCTCTCCAGCTTTGATTTAGTGTAGAGGATTAATGTGCGAATCTAGCAAGGAATTCTGATGGATAAGCTGCCAAGACTTCAGAAGATTCTTAAAATGAATCTGCCACCAAACATTAAACTGAGAGAGACAGGCTGATCAAAAGACGGAGCGCCTTGAACACCGAAGAAAAGAGGAACAATATTCGGGCAAAGGAACAACGCAATAGCCTTTTAAAGGGATATTAATACTTAGTTTTATCTTTATTTTATTTTGTTGGCACTATAAAAACATGAAGAACGATATCCGTCTTATCTCTCAAACCTTTATGGCTTGAGAGATATTCACAAGCAAAGTTTCCCCCCAATGACCAAAACGGTCAAGTCTGCCATCTAGCTGTCAGATTTGGAATCCGCAGATCAACCAGTGGCTCTTCAGCAGGGCCGAGATCACAAGATATAAAAATAACTATTTATTTGGAACGGTCTAAAAAGTGTGCTTGCAAACCAGGCAAACTTTGTGTAATATTCGAATGAAGTAGTAGTTCTTATATCTTGCGATCTCTGCTCTTCTGTAGAGCCACAGCCGGTCCACGGACCAGATTCCACATCTGACAGCTAGATGGCAGACTTGACCATTTTGGTCAGTGAGGGGAGGATTGAGAGATAAGACTTATATTGTTCTTCACGTTTTTTTAATGCCTACAAAATAAAATAAAGATAAAATGCAGTATTATTATCCCTTTAAATTTAAACTACACAGGAAGTAACTATAGGGATACAGAGGGTGCAGACGAGGCCAGGTATCCAATGGGGCCATTGGCCCGTGGTTCAGTTTGTTCTAGATATGCCCATGGGAGAAGGAGGAGCAGGGTGACCACACTTCAATTCTGCCATTCAGAGACACAGTGGAGATGAGTGCACCACAGATTTCTAAACACTAGAGGGAGAATTCTCCATTGACTGCTGTGACAGAAAATGATGCCTGTGGCGGGATACAAAATAATATACTTTATACCCACAGCCATAGGCTAACATTACACTACAACAAAAATGCACTGTAGTTCATGCTTGATGTCAGGATCCAGACTCAGTTCTCGCTAGTGTTTAGAGTTCTGTCTTGAGGCCATTTTCTTGTAGCCCAGCAGAGGCATCACTTCCTGTCACAGTAGACAACGGTCAGTTCTATTTCTAGTGTATAGAACTCTGTGCTCTGGAGTCTTCATTCCGGGACTTTGTGTTGTCCCTGAAGGGGGCTGCCTAGGACGTGGGACACACATTTAAAATCAGGGACTGTCCGGGGAAATCAGGGACATGTGGTCACTCTAGATTCAAGCTGTCCATGAAAGGGGTACCAACAGTATTTCATATTATTTATATTGTAGGGTTTATCCTACTGAGGAGAACAAGACTACTCCCAATGCTGAGATTTGTTTAGGTGCAGTATCATAGTGTCTTGAAACTGTACAGTGGTGCTGTTGCTACACCATCCTATAGAGGTTTAAGACTGACCAGAGCTGTCTATAGGATGGTGTAGCAACAGCGCCACCGTACAATTTCATGACATGAGATACTGAACCTAAAATATTCGAGTTTGAGCTGTAATAACTATTGAATAAAACCTCTCTAGGCATTGGGAGTTCCCTTCTTTTACTAAAGGAGATAAACTCTACAATACATACATTTTTTGCATATTAAAGGGATAGTAATGTTTCACAATTAATCTTCGTAGTATTTGGGCCATGGAGAGTGTTATTTCACTACTGTCAGAGTTGTAGTACAAGAGTAATTGAATGATAAATTATCCCCCTCCCGCCCCTTTTACTGATGAAACACTGCTCAGCTGAGAGCAACAAGACTGTCCGGATGGATCGCAGAGAGGGACAATCTTCAGTGATCATAAGGAAAAACCTGTCAAGAGGGGCAGAGTTTTCCTTATGATCACAGTAAGAAGATTGTCCCTTGCTGTGACCTGTTCGGTCAAGAGACCACATTCCACATCTGAGGGGAGATGGTTTACACTAGATAGAAAGGGAAGGAGGGGGATACTATCCCTTTAAAGCAGTGATTCTCAACCAGGGTGCTGTGGCACTTTGGTGTGCCACAGACATCAACTTAGAGTGTCCCATGTTTTCTATGAAGACTAACAAAAATTGACTTTTAAATAAAGATTTATAGAAATCGTTCTGCACATTGTGTTTCCTTTTGTTATTATGATTGTAAGACCTAATAATAACTGTATATTTATGCATTGTACCTTCATTATGACCTTGATAAAGCACATTAAATACATTAGGGGTGCCCCAAATGTTCTATATTACGTGCTAGGGGTGCCCCGAACAAAAAAAGATTGAGAACCACTGCTTTAAAGTGATAGTAATACTTTAATAAAAGTATTTTGAAATCTGTAGGTATTAAAAAACAAAATTAGTTCCAACTGGTCCTATCTCTCAAACCTCTATGGATTGAGAACGCTAAGCTTTGAAAGTTCTCATTTCCCTCCCTTTGCACGGACATCAGCTTTCCGAGTTAGAGAAGGAGATCCTGTTCAACAGACCATCCTGTGGCTCTTCAGCAGCGCCGCGATCACGCTAGTTAGGCAGAAATACTTCATTTGAATGGTCTACAACGTGTGCTTGCAAAACAGGCACACATTGTAGACCGTTCAAATGAAGTATTTCTTCTCTAACTCGGAAAGCTGACGTACGTGCAAATGGAGGGAAATGAGAACTTTCATAGCTTATATCTCTCAAACCATAGAGGTTTGAGAGATAGGACCGGTTGGAATTAATTTAGTTTTTTCAATACCTACAGAATTCAAAATACTTTTATTAAAGTATTACTATCACTTTAAGTGTTGCTATCCCTTGAAACCTTGTGGTGAATGTATGATTAACCCTTTGAGTGCCAGTGGGGTACGCAACGCATTGCTTTGCAATGCGTTGCGTACCCCACTGGCACTCAAAGGGTTAAGATTCAGCATTAAATCAGGAGCTGACTCCCTCACCCTGAAAATTAGAATTAGGGAATTATTAGTCCGTGGTTAGCTCTATAATTGCATCTATTTATTATTAAAATATCAGCCTCACTGAAAAATAAAAACAGGATTTTCTGTCACTTTTCAGGCAAACACTTTGCGGTCTTGTTCCTTTAAAGACTCGTGGCATGAGCGTTCAATGTGGGCAGACAGAAAGAAAGGACCGCACTCTCCTCAGACAGTAGGACTTCAGCTTTTTATAGACTCTAACCAACAAACCATTTTCCAAGAAAATAAAGGTTTGCTTTTTTTTCATGAATAGGGACATTTTCTCCTTGACACATTTTTTTTTTCAGTCTTGCCAAATAAAGCTTTTTTTTTTTTTTCCCCTCCTGTGAAATATCTGAAAAGAAATATCTAGGACCGATTTGCGCTTTTTATAGTTATTTTGTAAATCTATGTTTCTAGTTAACCCTTTGAGTGCCAAAGGCTACGCAACGTATTGCATTGCAATGCGTTGTGTAGCCCTCTGGCACTCAGAGGGTTAAAATAAATGTAATATTAATTTGAACTTAAAAAAAAAAAACACCAAGATCTTTTAAAGGGGAAGTAACACAAACATTCTATTATTTACTTATTCATTGTAGTGTGTGTGTATACAATGTATATATATACATTTTTCCAGTGAATCAAGTAATATAAAAAAAGTCCAATCTTTTTCACTCACTTGCCGCTGTATCAGGTAATTGTGTGCAATGACTGACAAAGAACAGAAAAAATATCTGCAAGTCACTGAGATAAATATCCGCTGTGCAAAAAAATATTTTTTTTTTTCCGCAGGAATTTTTGCTGAAAAAACACGATTTGCCTCTTTTTCCTGTACATAGGAACACCATAAAATTACTGCTTTTTCTCTAATTTCGGCCTATGCCTAAAATTCCCATCCATGGCGTGCATGTCAGACTTGGTTCATGTGTTTCTGTAGCTACCACTGTAGTGGAATAAGCCTTTGAATTGAAGTTAGTATTTGAAGTTCTATGACCACCAGTGCAGTGAGACAAGGCTAGGGGGCGGTAGTATAAGTGGTTCTATGGATACTTTGGGACAAGGCTAGGGGTCAGTATGTATACTTCTATTGCTACTAGAGCAGTGAAACAATGCTAGGGGTCAGCCAGTATGTATTCTTCTATGGCTACTGGCCTGTTAACTACCCCCATAAACATTATCACCAAGAATCACCCCTTTCCTGGACCACTGCACTCAACAGCACTTCTTTCTCCCACCCACTGACCGGCAGTTCATGTGGCAGGAGGCACTTACACCCAATAGCACTTACTCCTTCTGTGTCCAACCTATCTTTCGCTCGACTGTAATCTCTCACCAGCAGGGGGCCCTCTGATCCTTCTGTTCTCCATATTCGATTTTAACTATTCAATATATCTGTATGTCTATTCCGGTTTGTACATCGCTGCGGTATAAGTTGGCGCTATATAAATAAAGAAAAACAGTAATACTAGTGCAGTTGATCAATGCTAGGGGTCACCTAGGTGTCCAGGCAGTGATTGTATTACATTCTATGGGAGAAGTAAGTCACTGACTACAGGTCTCCACAGAATGTATGGTTAACAGCTTCATCACTTCCTGACAGTTTGAACTCTAATAATGTTTGAATGAATCATATCCCTACAGGGGGAGTCCCCTTGTTTTACTCAACGTAAGAAGCCCAATGATATACACTTTTTTCATAGTCAAGTGTGACTGATCCTTTAACCTGTTGAATACTAGACAAGCTTCCAAAGAAATGAGTGAAACACGACTTAGCTAGTGAGCATTGGTGTGTATAGATAGAGATTTAAAGAGCCAGTCTTTCACTCGGTACTGAATATGGGATATACCCAATTTATGCTAAGAGAGTGAAACACGACTCGGGCAGGAAGGTAAATGTACGTTCCCTAGTGATTATAATCGAGAATAAATATATCGTTCATTCTAAGTAAGCTAAAAGTATGAATGAGCTAATTAAGTGAAGATAAGTGCTCATAATATTGAGGGATCGACTTGGTAATCCAAGGTATCTATATACCATTTCTGAAAGAAAAAGGTGCTATGGTACTTGTGCATATTTAATGGTGAACTTATTTTAAGCCCGCTTCATCAGTAAATACTATCATAAAAACATACTAGGGTTTATGGTGAAGCGGTGTTAAATTGCATATGATCAAATAAGACCCGAAGTAAAGTATACTCCTCTTTAACTCCCGGATGGGAGAGTGTTTTTACATACCTCCCAACATTTCAAATTGCCAAAAAGGGACACTTGTGTTTTAGGGGGTGTTGCTGGGGGCATGGCTGGTGGGTGGGGCATTACTGTGAATTTTTAAGCTATTTCATGACCTGTTGACACCTCCTTGTATAACCTAATGAATGACTTATAAAAAGACCAAAGTATTTTATTTACACAGACTAATTTATAAACACAAATACGGATGTTTAAACAAACAATAACGTGAGTTTTATTGCTGTAGAGCAGTGTGATACATATATAAACACATCACACAGTCTGATCTCCTAAAAAGAGGGACATCAGGGTGGGAAAGAGGGACAGAGGGATTTGGGTCTAAAAGAGGGACTGTCCCTCCTAAAGAGGGACACTTGGGCGGTATGTTTTTAGACCCTGTTTTGTTTTACATACAAAGGGTTATTTTGTTTTTAAGGGTATAATATTTAAATAAAGATAGAATTTTAGTCGTCTGATCAGCAGTCTAGTGAGGACACATTGGTGCCCCAATTGCAACAGTATTGAACTGATCTCTCCTTGCGTATATATATCCGTATATTTCTTTCTTTCGTTCTATCTTCTGAATTTCTCTTATGGTGTATATAAGTTTGGAGGCCTGCGATACGTCAATGTCCTTTCCAATATATGTATATACATGGTAGCAAAAACACACCCACAAGCAGTAAGGGGAAGAAAAATTGATTACTAGCATTTGATGCTGCTTTAAACCTCGCCAACGAGTTGTAACGGTATGTCTGAAGACAGGTTAATAACCAGACAAAAACAGAAAGATAGATCAAACCCCTAAAAACAATCTTAAAGGGATAGTAATGTTTCACAAAAAAGCAGCAACAATTAATCTTCATAGTATTTGGGCCATGGAGAGTGTTATTTCAGTACTGTCAGAGTTGTAGTACAAGGGTAATTGAATGATAAAATATCCCCCTCCCTCCCCTTTTACTGATGTAACACCGCTCACCTCAGAGCAGCAAGACTGTCCGGATGGATCAAGGAGAGGGACAATCTTCTGTGATCATAAGGAAAAACCTGTCAAGGGGGGCAGGGTTTTCCTTATGATCACAGTAAGAAGATTGTCCCTTGCTGTGATCTGTCCAGTCAAGAGACCAGATTCCACATCTGAGGGGAGGCGGCTTACACTAGGTAAAAGGGGCGAGAGGGGGATACTTTATCATTCAATTACTCTTGAACTACAACTCTGACAGTATTGAAATAATAATCTCCATAGCCCAAATACTATGAAGATTTATTGGAGCTGCTTTTATTGTGAAAACTTACTATCACTTTAAGGCACTAACCCTTCATTTGCTCAACCCTCAAGATGGCTACTCACTAGAGGAGTAGACTACACCATCTTCCAAATGTAGCAGTACATAATATTCCAAGTACTCCTTCACCTCGATTGACGTCTCCTATACATCAGTGATTCCCAGAATAAAGAGCTATAGCATATCAATACGCCACCATTTATTGATATAAAAGAGTTAAACATCAATAAAAGTTACATTCAAACTTTTACTGCACCAGCCCAACGCATTTCATTACACTCAGCAATTTTTTCAAGGGCCCTTTATATTTTAAATGTTTACTATTTTCTTAAATTGGTCAGTAGCTGACTACTTCAAACTTCTCCATAGCGGTCTAATGTTAAAGGGATAGTAATGTTTCATAATAAAAGCAGCTTTAATTAATCATCATAGTATTTGGACTTTGGAGAGTGTTATTTCAATTCTGTTAGAGTTGTGGTTCAAGAGTAATTGAATGATAAAGTATCCCCCTCCCGCCCCTTTTACTGATGTAACACTGCTCAGCCAGATCAGAAGGGAGGTGCCCAGGTAGACTGCAGAGAGGGACAATCTTCAATTAAGATAAGGGAAAAACCTGAAAAACTTGTCAAGGGGGCAGGGCTTTCATTGTTCTCATGGGAAGAAGATTGTCCCCTGCTGTTATCTGTCTGGTCTATGGACTGGATTCCACATCTGAGAAGAGATGGCTTACACTAGGTAAAAGGGGCGGGAGGGGGAAACCTTGCTTGTGAATATCTCTCAAACCATAAAGGTTTGAGAGATAAGACATATATCGTTCTTCATGTTTTTTTAACGCCTACAAAATAAAATAAAGATAAAACAAAGTATTACTATCCCTTTAAATTTCACCCTCTTAGTCTTATGTGACGTTTCACATTAGACAGCCATGGAGACGTTTGAAAAATTGTTATGTATGGGAAACTTTGAAATCTGTTGAACCTTGAAATACTTTGCTGCGGTGAACTTTGAAACACACTTCATCTGGGAATTTTGAAATACACCTCCATGGAAAACTGGGAAATGCAAAGTTTGCTTAGGTCTAACGTGAGGCGGTGTACTTGAATAAGCGGAATTGGAGAACTGCATAGAAATCTAAGAAAACATCCACATTTCTCCAGTCTTATAGGATAATCTGATCCTGTGAGCTCTGACACTAATCTCAGATATCAGTGCTTTTGGCAAATAGTCACATTAACATAAAATTTCCTTTGGGAATAGGAAAATGAATTTCAGTATGCCAATAAGCCATTGCTGAAGACGACACTCAAACATCATAAAAACAGTGAAGTCACAGAGATGGCATGGCGGTGTATTTGACACAAAATCACAAAGATAAGATGATAACCACAGGTTAAAGCGGAACTACCATGTCACAAAATGTTTAGCTTAACTCAGTCCCCTTCTGGCGACTAGCTGCTTAGTAGCGCTAGTCGCCAGAATCATTACCTGATTTAATAGATATATGCTTTATTCTCCAGCTGTCAGTAGCACGGAGCGCGGACATCTTGCCAGAATGAAATCTGCGCGCCTGCGCTGTCAGTCCCAGCCGGGTCTAGGTGGCGTTGCTAGGAGCCGGCTGGCTCCAAAAGGGACTGACAGCGCAGGCACACGGATGTCACTATGGCAAGATGTCTGCGCTCTGTGCTACTGACAGCTGGGGAATAAAGCATATATCTATTAAATCAGGTAATAATTCTGGCGACTAGCGCTACTAAGCAGTTAGTCGCCAGAAGGGGACTTAGTTAAGCTAAACATTTTGTGACATGGTAGTTCCACTTTCATGTAAACGACTTGGTGGATTCAGGTCAAATTCACTACGTTGTCACCAGACAGGACCATTATGGGACCTCAATGCGTATCTTCCCAGCTGTTGGGAACTACAGCTACTGTCATCCTCAACAGCCAACCGCTAAAGCAGAACGTTTATGCATATTAAAGTGCCCCCCAAATAATTTTTATCATAGCGTTAAGCATATCAATAATTGCAATAGGTTTCATAAGTCCGGCATTACTTAGAAGTGTAACTTCTTCGGAGACTCACTGGGCAGGCATCATGGCGTAGAGGAGTATCTGCTCGTGCGCCGTCCGTGCCTTTCTGCACCTAAGGTACAATGCAGCCCTCTCCCAATCATAGAGGAGACAGGGACGGACAGAGCAGGCTAACAGATGCCTCTTCGGCAAGATGTCTTCTCTGTTGTCTGCCTGTGAGTCTTCTAAGAGATTAGTCTGCCTTAATGAGTATCTATACTCTGTAGAGATAGGTAACTATGATAAATTTCTCCTGAAAGGGATAGTAATGTTTCATAATAAAAGCAGCTCTAATTAATCATGTATGTATGTATGTATGTATCTTTATTTATATGGCGCCACAGTGTACGCAGCGCCTTACAATAGACATATGTTACAATAAATAAGAGGGGATGAAATAAGTGCGACATTCATAGAAACAATGGGAGAGAGGTCCCTGCCCCAAGAAGCTTACAGTCTAAATGGGTAAAGGGAGTCATACAATGGGGTAAGAGGGTGTTAAGTGCTGAGATTACAAGTGCTGAGTTTGTCATCATAGTTAGTGATGAGCGAGCACCCCAATGCTCGGATGTTCGGGTGCTCTGACCGAGCACCCCCTGAGGCTCGAGTGCTCGGCCGAGCATCCGAGCCCCATTGAAGTCAATGGGAGGACTCGAGCATTACACCAGGCACCCCCTGCTCTGATGAGGGGAGGGTGCCTGGTCCATAGGAAAAGGGCAGAAAAAGATGGAAACACTACAGAAATGGTTCAGGGACAGCATAGGGAGGATGTCTGGATGCACCTTGGACTCCAACATCGCTGCTGGGAACGATCTTTCGCCCGTAGTACGCCATTTTTACAGACTGACCATAAAACACACAAAAAGGAAAATAAAAACGACTTTAGGCGAAAAATTGTTACCAAACAATATTTGCTGTATATTTACTTGTATATCATCTGCAAATTATCCCAAAAATTTCCTTGATTTTCGGAAGTGAGGCCATGATTAAGAGGGAAACGTGCGCAGAGGCAAATTCTCCCAAAAATTTCCTTGATTTTCAGAACTGAGGCCATGATTAAGAGGGAAACGTGCGCAGAGGCAAATTCTCCCAAAAATTTCCTTGATTTTCAGAACTGAGGCCATGATTAAGATGGAAACGTGCGCTGAGCTGACCATCTAAAACATTATGGGTGAGGGTCTGCTGCAGAGCTGACCATCCTAAACATTATATGCGAAGGCCCGCTAGTGAGCTGACGCTATAAAACATTATATGAGAGGGCCCGCTAGAGAGCTGACCCAATAAAACATTATATGAGAAGGCCCGCTGGTGAGCTGACCTATATAAAAATTGTCAAACAGGGCCCGCTGGTGAGCTGGCCCTATATAAAAATTATATCACAGGGCCCGCTGGTGAGCTGGCCCTATATAAAAATTATATCCCAGGGCACGCTGGTGAGCTGGCCCTATATAAAAATTATATCCCAGGGCATATGGAAGAGGAGGAGGAGGATGAGAAGATTAAGAGTCAACCATATACCCGTTTTTTGGGTGGAACAGCCAACCGCTAAAGCAGAACGTTTATGCATATTAAAGTGCCCCCCAAATAATTTTTATCATAGCGTTAAGCATATCAATAATTGCAATAGGTTTCATAAGTCCGGCATTACTTAGAAGTGTAACTTCTTCGGAGACTCACCGGGCAGGCATCATGGCGTAGAGGAGTATCTGCTCGTGCGCCGTCCGTGCCTTTCTGCACCTAAGGTACAATGCAGCCCTCTCCCAATCATAGAGGAGACAGGGACGGACAGAGCAGGCTAACAGATGCCTCTTCGGCAAGATGTCTTCTCTGTTGTCTGCCTGTGAGTCTTCTAAGAGATTAGTCTGCCTTAATGAGTATCTATACTCTGTAGAGATAGGTAACTATGATAAATTTCTCCTGAAAGGGATAGTAATGTTTCATAATAAAAGCAGCTCTAATTAATCATGTATGTATGTATGTATGTATCTTTATTTATATGGCGCCACAGTGTACGCAGCGCCTTACAA
Source organism: Rhinophrynus dorsalis (assembly GCA_037306005.1). NCBI lineage: Eukaryota > Metazoa > Chordata > Amphibia > Anura > Rhinophrynidae > Rhinophrynus > Rhinophrynus dorsalis. Next base: position 383,872,502 of record CM074724.1, read on the forward strand.
TAGACATATGTTACAATAAATAAGAGGGGATGAAATAAGTGCGACATTCATAGAAACAATGGGAGAGAGGTCCCTGCCCCAAGAAGCTTACAGTCTAAATGGGTAAAGGGAGTCATACAATGGGGTAAGAGGGTGTTAAGTGCTGAGATTACAAGTGCTGAGTTTGTCATCATAGTTAGTGATGAGCGAGCACCCCAATGCTCGGATGTTCGGGTGCTCTGACCGAGCACCCCCTGAGGCTCGAGTGCTCGGCCGAGCATCCGAGCCCCATTGAAGTCAATGGGAGGACTCGAGCATTACACCAGGCACCCCCTGCTCTGATGAGGGGAGGGTGCCTGGTCCATAGGAAAAGGGCAGAAAAAGATGGAAACACTACAGAAATGGTTCAGGGACAGCATAGGGAGGATGTCTGGATGCACCTTGGACTCCAACATCGCTGCTGGGAACGATCTTTCGCCCGTAGTACGCCATTTTTACAGACTGACCATAAAACACACAAAAAGGAAAATAAAAACGACTTTAGGCGAAAAATTGTTACCAAACAATATTTGCTGTATATTTACTTGTATATCATCTGCAAATTATCCCAAAAATTTCCTTGATTTTCGGAAGTGAGGCCATGATTAAGAGGGAAACGTGCGCAGAGGCAAATTCTCCCAAAAATTTCCTTGATTTTCAGAACTGAGGCCATGATTAAGAGGGAAACGTGCGCAGAGGCAAATTCTCCCAAAAATTTCCTTGATTTTCAGAACTGAGGCCATGATTAAGATGGAAACGTGCGCTGAGCTGACCATCTAAAACATTATGGGTGAGGGTCTGCTGCAGAGCTGACCATCCTAAACATTATATGCGAAGGCCCGCTAGTGAGCTGACGCTATAAAACATTATATGAGAGGGCCCGCTAGAGAGCTGACCCAATAAAACATTATATGAGAAGGCCCGCTGGTGAGCTGACCTATATAAAAATTGTCAAACAGGGCCCGCTGGTGAGCTGGCCCTATATAAAAATTATATCACAGGGCCCGCTGGTGAGCTGGCCCTATATAAAAATTATATCCCAGGGCACGCTGGTGAGCTGGCCCTATATAAAAATTATATCCCAGGGCATATGGAAGAGGAGGAGGAGGATGAGAAGATTAAGAGTCAACCATATACCCGTTTTTTGGGTGGAAGGGGTGAATGGGAATACAGAGTATTCCCATCATTGTAAATAACATATATAAAGTGAGTTTATGTTCCCCCGGGGCTTTCCTCCAGTGGAGTGGAGAAGTCAGGGGAAATCCAGGCCTTGTTCATTTTTATAAGTGTCAACCTATCAGCATTGTCGGTGGAAAGGCGGATACGTTTATCTGTTATGATGCCACCAGCAGCACTAAATACCCGCTCAGACAGAACGCTGGCGGCAGGGCAGGCCAGCACCTCCAAGGCGTAGAGTGCCAGTTCATACCACGTGTCCAGCTTGGACACCCAGTAGTTGTAAGGCACAGAGGGATCATTGAGGACGCTGACACGGTCTGCTACGTACTCCTTCACCATCTTCCAAAACTTTTCCCTCCTTGTGACACTAGGCTGCGCATCAGGGTGAGGGTGCTGGCGGGGTGTCATGAAGGTGTCCCACGCCTTGGAGAGTGTTGCCCTGCCTTTCTCGGAACTGCTGTGTGCTCCCCTTTTCTCCCCTTCTCGGTTGGCCAAGGTAGCACGTACTCTGCCGCCAGCGTTGTCAGATGGAAAATTTTGGAGCAATTTTTCGACAAGAACCTTCTGGTATTGCAACATTTTGCTTGTCCTCTCCACCGGAGGAATGAGAGATGAGAAATTCTCTTTGTAGCGGGGGTCCAGAAGGGTGAACACCCAGTAATCCGTGTTGTCTAAAATGCGTACAACGCGTGGGTCACGGGAAAGGCAGCCTAACATAAAGTCAGCCATGTGTGCCAGAGTACCAACAGTCAAGATTTCGCTGTCCTCACCAGGAGGATGACTCTCAATCTCCTCATCCTCTTCCTCCTCTTCTGCCCACCCACGCTGAAGAGATGGAACTAAAGTTCCATGGCTACCCTCTGTAGCGGAGGCAACCGTGTCTTCCTCCTCCTCCTCCTCCTCCGCCTCCTCCAATTGTCGCTGAGAAGACGAAGTGAGGGTGCTCTGGCTATCACCTTGTGTAAGCTCTTCCTCCCCCATTTCCACCTCTTCCACATGCAAAGCGTCGGTTTTAATTGTGAGCAGCGAGCGTTTCAGTAGACACAGAAGTGGGATGGTTACACTGATAATAGCGTTATCGCCGCTCACCATCTGTGTCGATTCCTCAAAATTGCGTAAAACCTCACAGAGGTCTGACATCCATTCCCACTCCTCACTTCTGATTAGAGGAAGTTGAACGGAGAGGCGACGACCGTGTAACAGCTGGTACTCCACTACTGCCCTCTGCTGCTCACAAAGCCGGGCCAACATGTGGAAGGTGGAGTTCCAGCGCGTGCTCACGTCACACAGCAGCCGGTGAGCTGGCAATTGTAAGCGCTGCTGCAGCTTCAACAGGCCGGCTGAAGCTGTTGATGACTTACGGAAATGTGCACACACGCGGCGCACCTTGGTCAAGAGATCATGCACATTGGGGTAGGTTTTTAGAAATCGCTGCACCACTAAATTAAATACATGCGCTAGGCATGGTACGTGTGTGAGCTTGCCGAGCTCCAAAGCCGCCACCAAGTTACGCCCATTATCACACACAACCATGCCTGCTTGCAGGTTGAGTGGCGAGAGCCACTGCTCGGTCTGGTGACTAATCCCCTGCAACAGCTCTGAGGCCGTGTGCTGTTTGTCCCCAAGGCAGATCAGCTTCAGCACGGCCTGTTGACGCTTCCCCACTGCAGTGCTACACTGCTTCCAGCTACTGGCTGATGGGGGAGTGGCGGTGTGTGTAGAGAATTCGGAGGTGGAAACGGAGGAGGAGGAGCCAATAACGTAGGTGCTGGTGGAAACCCTGATGGAGGTAGGGCCCGCAATCCTCGGCGTGGGTAGCACCCGTGCCATCCCAGGGTCCGAGTCGCTCCCAGCCTCCACGACATTCACCCAGTGTGCCGTCAGGGAAATGTAGCGTCCCTGGCCACAAGCACTTGTCCATGTGTCAGTCGTTAAGTGGACCTTCCCAGTAACTGCGTTGGTCAGGGCACGGGTGATGTTACGGGACACATGGTGGTGTAATGCGGGGATGGCACACCGGGAAAAGTAGTGGCGGCTGGGGACCGCGTACCGAGGGACAGCTGCTGCCATCAGGCTGCGGAAGGACTCAGTGTCCACAAGCCTAAATGGCAGCATTTCGATGGCCAGTAATTTGGAAAGGTGTGAGGTTAGTGCTATGGCCTGTGGGTGGGTGGCTGGGTACTTTCTCTTGCGCTCAAATGCCTGGGGTAACGACATTTGGACGCTGTGCTGGGACAGGGAAGTGGATGTGGTCGCTGATGGTGCTTCAGATGCTACAGGTGCAGGGCGGGAGGTATGCGGGCCTGCGCCTTCAACAGGCGATTGGCCGGCACCGAAAACAGGGGAAGAGGAGGCAGTGGTGTGGCCTGCAGACACAGATGGGCGATCCAGGCGTTCCTCCCACTTACTACGGTGCTTGGATGCCATGTGTCGGATCATGCTGGTGGTGGTGAGGTTTCTAGTGTTCATGCCTCGGCTCATTCTGGTGTGGCACAGGTTGCAAACTACAATTCTTTTGTCGTCCGCACTTTCCTTAAAAAAACGCCATACCGCGGAACACCTACCCCTTGGCAAGGTAGATTTACGCAAGGGGGTGCTCCGTGGAACATTTGCGGGCCGGTTTGGTGCGGTCCGCCTTCTTTCTGTAGCCACACCACTGCCTCTTCCAGCCTGTTGCGGTGCTGCAGATGGCTCACCCTCAGGACTGCTGTCATCGCTCGGCTCTACACCTTCCCAGGTGGGGTCAGTCACCTCATCGTCCACCAAGTCCTCCTCCACTTCCTCACTCTGATCATCCTCCTCAAGTCTTGATCCCACCACATACTCAGTCATTGACAACTGTATAACATTCTCCTCAACAAGGTCTTGAGACGGAAATAGTGGTTGATTTAATGGCAACTGTGTCTCATCATCATCATCATCATCCACTACTTCCTTTGACCTTAAATGCCGTTCACATCTGTCATCTTCTTGAGATTGGGTAGCCTCTAGAGGTTGTGAATCAGGGCACAAGATGTCATGTTCCTCTGCAAGCGTGCTTGGAGAGAGGGTCAAATGAAGGATTGGTGATGAGACGAGCTCCTCACTATATCCCAGTGTGGGATCACTTCTTTGACCAGACCGTGTATGGTGGGAGGAAGGATGATCAGAGTGAGGATTATGTTGACCAGACTCTTGGCTACTGAGAGTGGACTTGGTGGAAGACAGGGTGGTGCTTAACCGACTGGAAGCAGTATCAGCTGTCATCCAACCGACCACCTGTTCGCAGTGGTCGGACCTCGAGAGTGATGTCCTGCGACGCCCTGTAAAATTACACATGAAGCTAGGTATGGTGGATGTCTTTCTTTCTTGTGCTCTGGCACCAGGCACAGTTTCTCCGCGTCCTGACCCGCGCCCTGAACTTTCAGGATCACGTCCACTTCCCCGTCCCTTTTTACCCGCCTTCTTCATCTTACACAGAATATGTGACTTTAATATTTGAGTTTGAAAACTTAACAGTATTTCTTATTATTCTGCAACTGTACAGAGTACACAGAATAGGCTGTTAAACGGCGGTGAAACACACTGAATGGAATATGTGACTTTAATATTTGAGTTTGAAAACTTAACAGTATTTCTTATTATTCTGCAACTGTACAGAGTACACAGAATAGGCTGTTAAACGGCGGTGAAACACACTGAATGGAATATGTGACTTTAATATTTGAGTTTGAAAACTTAACAGTATTTCTTATTATTCTGCAACTGTACAGAGTACACAGAATAGGCTGTTAAACGGCGGTGAAACACACTGAATGGAATATGTGACTTTAATATTTGAGTTTGAAAACTTAACAGTATTTCTTATTATTCTGCAACTGTACAGAGTACACAGAATAGGCTGTTAAACGGCGGTGAAACACACTGAATGGAATATGTGACTTTAATATTTGAGTTTGAAAACTTAACAGTATTTCTTATTATTCTGCAACTGTACAGAGTACACAGAATAGGCTGTTAAACGGCGGTGAAACACACTGAATGGAATATGTGACTTTAATATTTGAGTTTGAAAACTTAACAGTATTTCTTATTATTCTGCAATTGTACAGAGTACACAGAATAGGCTGTTAAACGGCGGTGAAACACACTGAATGGAATATGTGACTTTAATATTTGAGTTTGAAAACTTAACAGTATTTCTTATTATTCTGCAACTCTGCAGAGTACACAGAAAAGGCTGCTAAACTGCGGTGAAACACACTGAATGGAATATGTGACTTTAATATTTGAGTTTGAAAACTTAACAGTATTTCTTATTATTCTGCAACTGTACAGAGTACACAGAATAGGCTGTTAAACGGCGGTGAAACACACTGAATGGAATATGTGACTTTAATATTTGAGTTTGAAAACTTAACAGTATTTCTTATTATTCTGCAACTGTACAGAGTACACAGAATAGGCTGTTAAACGGCGGTGAAACACACTGAATGGAATATGTGACTTTAATATTTGAGTTTGAAAACTTAACAGTATTTCTTATTATTCTGCAACTGTACAGAGTACACAGAATAGGCTGTTAAACGGCGGTGAAACACACTGAATGGAATATGTGACTTTAATATTTGAGTTTGAAAACTTAACAGTATTTCTTATTATTCTGCAACTGTACAGAGTACACAGAATAGGCTGTTAAACGGCGGTGAAACACACTGAATGGAATATATGACTTTAATATTTGAGTTTGAAAACTTAACAGTATTTCTTATTATTCTGCAACTGTACAGAGTACACAGAATAGGCTGTTAAACGGCGGTGAAACACACTGAATGGAATATGTGACTTTAATATTTGAGTTTGAAAACTTAACAGTATTTCTTATTATTCTGCAACTGTACAGAGTACACAGAATAGGCTGTTAAACGGCGGTGAAACACACTGAATGGAATATGTGACTTTAATATTTGAGTTTGAAAACTTAACAGTATTTCTTATTATTCTGCAACTGTACAGAGTACACAGAATAGGCTGTTAAACGGCGGTGAAACACACTGAATGGAATATGTGACTTTGATATTTTAGTTTGAAAACTTAACAGTATTTCTTATTATTCTGCAACTCTGCAGAGTACACAGAAAAGGCTGCTAAACTGCGGTGAAACACACTGAATGGAATATGTGACTTTGATATTTTAGTTTGAAGACTTAACAGTATTTCTTCCTATTCTGCAACTGTGCAGAGTACACAGAATAGGCTGCTAAACTGCGGTGACACACACAGAATGGAATATGTGACTTTAATATTTGAGTTTGAAAACTTAACAGTATTTCTTCCTATTCTGCAACTCTGCACAGTACACAGAATGTGCTGCTAAACTGCGGCGAAGCACACTGAATGGAATATGTGACTTTGATATTTTACAGTTTGAAGACTTTACAGTATTTCTTCCTATTCTGCAACTCTGCACAGTACACAGAATGTGCTGCTAAACTGCGGCGACGCACACTGAATGGAATATGTGACTTTGATATTTTAGTTTGAAGACTTAACAGTATTTCTTCCTATTCTGCAACTCTGCACAGTACACAGAATGTGCTGCTAAACTGCGGCGAAGCACACTGAATGGAATATGTGACTTTGATATTTTAGTTTGAAGACTTAACAGTATTTCTTCCTATTCTGCAACTCTGCACAGTACTCAGAATGTGCTGCTAAACTGCGGCGACGCACACTGAATGGAATACGTGACTTTGATATTTTAGTTTGAAGACTTAACAGAATGTGCTCTAATCTGCAACTTTGCACACTAAACAGAATGTGCTCTAATCTGCAACTTTGCACACTAAACAGAATGTGCTCTAATCTGCAACTTTGCACACTAAACAGAATGTGCTCTAATCTGCAACTGTGCACACTAAACAGAATGTGCTCTAATCTGCAACTTTTCACACTAAACAGAATATTTTTTTTTTTTTTTTTTTTGTTTTTTTCCCCCCACACAAAATAACCTGCTGCCCCCACACACAGTAGTCCTAAAAAGGACTTTTGGTTCTTTTTTGTCACAATTTTTTTTTTTCTTCCCTACACTGCCTTTCCCTTCCTATCCTCAG
>CM074724.1:383884790-383907290 GCA_037306005.1 Rhinophrynus dorsalis
TTGCCCTTCACATTGCCCCATCATCTTCATATCCCCTCACAGTGCCCCCATCATCTCCATATCCCCTCACATTGCCCCCATCATCTCCATATTGACCCTCACAGTGCCCCCATCATCTCCATATTGCCCCCTGTGTCTGTTTCCCACCCTGGAGAGGAGAGGTCTGTCTGTGCCTACTCTTCAGTAATGCAGAGCGCTGGGAGATGATGTAATGATGATGTCATCTCTCAGCGTTCTGCATTACTAAAGAGCCGACGGGGGAGCTCACGGCAGCTACAGGTCTGTGCCGAAGAAGGCACAGACTGAGACCTCACCATGTTGTTGCGGGCCGCGGGCGCCAATCGGGGGATCCGAATGACAGGCGCCCTTCTGTGGGGTGGACCTGTAGGCAGATGCCTACTCTGCCTAATTATAAAACCGGCCCTGGACAGTAATGTGCACAATAAAATAGATCTCCGTGTGTTCTGTACTGTAAACCTAAAACACTGCGCTATGTTTAATAACTTACTGTTACGTAATTCAAAAGATATTAAATGTAGAAAGATCCCTCTCCTGCCCCTCTGAACTCCTCACCTTACAGCTGCAATCCAGTCCCGAGACCGGGCGAATGCTTTGAGGGACAAACTTAAAGGGATAGTAATTGTTGCTTTTAACAAAGGTTAATATTGTAGATATTAAAGGGATAGTAATACTTAAAATGTAAAAAAAAATATGTTGTAGGGTTTATCCCCCTGAGGAAAACAAAAGTACTCCCACTGCTGAAAGGTGTTTCATTCAAAAGTTATTAATTTTCAAAGATGAATTTTTTAGGTGCAATATCACAGTGGCCTGAAATTGTACAGTGGCGCTGTTGCTACACGATCCTATGGACAGCTCTGGTCCCGGGACCATAAATCTCCATAGGATGGTGTAGCAACAGCGCCACTGTACAATTTCAGGCCACTGTGATATTGCACCTAAAAAATTCAACTTTGAAAATTAATAACTTTTGAATGAAATACCTTTCAGCAGTGGGAGTACTCTTGTTTTACTCTGGGGGATAAACCCTACAACATATTTTTTTTACATTTTAAGTATTACTATCCCTTTTAAAATAGAAATGCAATAACGTACCTCCCGTCGCTCAGACGTGTATAGTTTGAGAGATATAATCTTCTAAAGTTCCCCCCTCCTTCTCTTTTCCCAGACGTCAACCCTGCAGTTGAAAGATGTTCCCTGGAACAGATGGCGGCTCTTCAGCAGAGCTGAAATAGCATTAGAAATAAATACTTCACTGGAAAGTGTGCGTAGTTTGTAAGCACACTTTGTAGACCGTTCCATTGAAGTATTTCTTTCTAGATATCGCTATTTTGGCTCTGCTGAAAAGCCGCCTTGAGTCACATGACTCAAACCTCCTTCTGTCAGCTAGAGCTCTGGCATCTGTGAAAGGAACGGGAGGGGGGAACTTTAGAAGATTAAATCTCTCAAACTATACACGTTTGAGTGACGGGACCTACGTTGTTGCATTACTATTTTTAATATCTACAATATTAACCTTTGTTAAAAGCAACAATTACTATACCTTTAAAGGGATAGTAATACTTAAGTATTACTAATCCCTATATTAAAGTCCTATTAAAAATAAATGTATTGCCCCCAGTGTCATCTCTCAAACCTTTATGGTTTGAGAGATAATCGCTCCTAAAATTGCCCTCTCCCTCCCCCTTCCCCGTAGTCAGCGTTGTAGCCGACTGAAGGGAAATCCAGTCATAGATCATCAGGCGGCTCTGCAGCAGAGCTGCGACTGCGTTAATAAAAAAAAAAAAAATCTTTCACTAAAACGGTCTTCTACGTGTGCTTGCAAACCAATCACAAACCAAGCACAAGTAGACCATATCAGTGAAAGATTTCTTTTTTATTAACGTGATCGCGGCTCTGCTGCAGAGCCACCTGACGGTCATACGAGTGGTTTCCCTGCAGTTAGCTAGAACGCTAACTATGGGGAAGCTGGAGGGAGAGGGCAACTTTAGGAGCGATTATCTCTCAAACCATAAAGGTTTGAGAGATGAAACTGGGGGCAATACATTTATTTTTAATAGGACTTTAATATAATAATAATAACTAGTATTTATATAGCTCCTTTCTCCCAGTGGGACTCAAAACGCTTTCAGCGCACGCTCTCAGAATTAACCAAATCAGCAGCTGAAATAATAGATGTTATTATTACCCAATCAATGGTACTCATTTATTGACCTTGGAAGGACAAAGGGCTGAGTTGACCCTGCTGGGATTCAAACCTGCAGTCTTGCAGTTGGAAAAGGTGCTATAGTCAAGGACTTTACCACTGAGCTATCTCACCAGCATGGAATTAGTAATACAGTTGTCGGAATCACAGCCAGAAGGGGCGGGAAGGGGTTCTTTCTACATGTAATATCTTTTGAACTACATAAAAGTAAGTTATTAAACATAGTGCAATGTGTTAGGTTTACAATACAGAGGATTCGGAGGTCTACTTTATTGTATCCATTACTCTCCCTTTAAAAGGCATTTCTGACTTGTGTGATGATGTTACTGCTGCCCTGAGATGTTGTGGGTTTACATGCAGCATTACAATGTTGCATTTCATTTTATTTTAAACATTAAAAAAGGCACAAGTACATACTTTATATCTAGGTTCATATAGTTTTGTTTGGTAGTTCCATCCAATACCTCTAGAGGGCAGTCTTCTGATGACCCAGACTTGATACTCCAAACTTGATGAAGGCGGAAGGGAGGCTGTTGAAACCAACTGGACCATTCCAAGTGATTTCAATGGGATTTATTTTTTTAACCCTTTGCGTTGGATGCCATTCTGTTGCTCAAAGGGTTAACTCCTTGAATACTGGAGGGTTCTCCAAAACATTGATTTGCATTCTGGCATTTAATCCTTTGAGTACCAAAGAGGAATCCAGAGCATTGCATTGCAATGCGTTGGATTCCTCTCTGGCACTCAAAGGGTTAAGAAGTTAAAACCCTCATTTAAAAGAATGGGAATCCGGGAAGATTTTAATTTGCCACGAGTGGTACCTTTATTTTGCTCCTGTTTTCTTCAGGAGTACAGCCCTCAGTCCCTAGTGAACCATGTTGTAGTTCTACTCCACACCTCTAGGAGTCAGCCCTCTGTTGGCCCAGACGTTTGCCACCAATGTTAAAGTGGACCTGTCACCTTAAAGGGATAGTAATCCTTCGTTGTAACTTTATTTTATTTTGTAGGCATTAAAAAAACATGAAGAAGCAAAGTTTCCCCTCCCGCCCCTTTTACCTAGTGTAAGCCATCTCTTCTCAGATGTGGAATCCAGTCCATAGACCAGACAGATAACAGCAGGGGACAATCTTCTTCCTATGAGAACAATGAAGCCCTGCCCCCCTTGACAAGTTTTTCAGGTTTTTCCCTTATCTTAATTGAAGATTGTCCCTCTCTGCAGTCTACCTGGGCACCTCCCTTCTGATCTGGCTGAGCAGTGTTACATCAGTAAAAGGGGCGGGAGGGGGATACTTTGTCATTGAATTACTCCTGAACTACAACTCTGACAGAATTGAAATAACACTCTCCAAAGTCCAAATACTATGATGATTAATTAGAGCTGATTTTATTATGAAACATTACTATCCCTTTAAAGGGATAGTAATGGATGCCAGTAAATGCATCTTCTTTTAATGCCCATATGTTCCGTTTCATTTTTCGCCGTGTATCAATATTCTCCGACGTGTAGTTCAAAAGTAATTCCATTTTAAAATATCCCCCTCCTGCCCCTTTTATCCATGGAGTGCACTCTCCAAGCCGGTCCAGATAGCGTGCAGCGAGGGGCAATCTTCTGTGAGTATAATGAAAATCCTGCCTTGCTTTGTTAAGGCAGAGAGAAGATTGTCCCTTGCTGTGAACTGTCCAGTCAAGAGACGATTCTACAACTGTGGGGAGGCGCATATTAGAGGTAAAAGGGGTGGGATGGCAATACTTTAAAATGGAATTAATTTTGGACTACACGTCTCTTGACTGGAAAGGTCACAGCAAGGGACAATCTACTTACTGTGAAAATAAGGAAAACTCTGCCCTCTTGACAGGTTTTCCCTTATGATCACTGAAGATTATCCCTCTCTGCGATCCATCCGGACAGTATTGCTGCTCTGAGGTGAGCAGTGTTACATCAGTTAAAGGGGCGGGAGGGGGATACTTTACCATTCAATTACTCTTGAACTAAAAACCTAATTTATCCCTTTGAGTGTCAGAGAGGTATCCAACGCATTGCATTGCAATGTGTTGGATACCTCTCCGGTACTCAAAGGGTTACATCTATGGACATTTTCTTCTCCCTCTGTTGTTGTGATGATCAGACTAGGTGCGCCCAATGTAAGCTGCCTGGGTAAAGCTTTGCAGAGTGGGACATGATGGACGTATGTCTTTTTTTCTGCCTCATCAACAGAGTGGGATTTGGGCTGAACTTGATGGACGCATGTCTTTTTTCAGCCTCATCAACTATGTATGTTACTATGTGTCCCTACAAAGAGATTACAGACGGCTATTAGTATATAACAATACAAACACAACAGATAACAAAACAGGATATGCTGCTCAGTAGGCCTCGGTGAGCTAGAGTTTGCTGGATGGGAAGCATGGGTAGCTAGCGCAGGTTGTTTAAGGAAGCCTTGCTGCGGCCTAGGCCATCTTAGAGGTGCCATGAAGCCAGATGACCGGATGACACCCCTAGACACAGACTCACTGAGTCTGGAATCAGAATATAGAACCTACTGGCAGTACAGTTGTGTCTGTCGTAGTGTACGAAGTGAACAGGAACAGCCAATCTGGAGAGGTTGCAAGATTCTAACCCGACAGGATGTCGAGAAAAGTCGAACTCGACTAAAGTGGTCAACAGCATTGAACTCAACTAGGTGGTCGGCAGCGTCGAACTCAACACAACGGGCACAAAAGAGCCTCAGGAGTCGGAGGAAGAATAGTCGAGTCGGTAACAATTGGGCAGAGACAGTACCAGGGATGAGAGAGGAGAATAGTCAGACAGGCCAAGGTCTGAACCAGTCCAGCAGAGCGGTACTCAATCATCAGACAGAAGAGGAGTCAAAACAACGGGCCGAGGTCAAACCAACACAGGATGACGAAGCCAAATCAGGAGACGAAGTCGAGAGAAAGCCGGGTCAAACAGTGGAAAAAACAAGAACTCGAAAAACTAGATCACAACAGGAACGCTTGGAACTCGTACTGACACAAAGTGATGTCACTTGAAAAAATTTCACAAAAGAGCGTCACAAAACAAGGCGAAGAAAAGCACACAAGGAAAATAACACAATATGTACCAAGAAATGGCAGTGGATTAAAGCCGTGGATGGCAATCACTTTGCTCAAGGCACCATTCACTCACAGTCTAGTATTTTCAGGTGACCCCTAACATTTTACAGGTCATTTGTCAAGGACGTATTGAAAGACACCGATACATAAATATATATATATATATATCAGGGCTCAAAATTTCCACTCGCCAGTAGCCAATGGCGAGTGAAAATTTAGCCCTGGCGAGTAGAAATTCAGCCCTGGTGGGTATGTTATGTATTGCAGTGGTGAGTAACTTTTCAGGTCTGGCTAGTAGCAAAGGACTTAAAGGGATAGTAATACTTCGTTTTAACTTTATTTTATTTTGTAGGCATTAAAAAAACATGAAGAATGATATAAGTCTTATATCTCAAACCTTTATGGTTTATGAGATATTCACAAGCAAAGTTTCCCCCTCCCGCCCCTTTTACCTACTGTAAACAATCTCTTCTAGATGTGGAATGCAGTCCATAGACCAGACAGATAACAGCAGAGGACAATCTTCTTCCTATGAGAACAATGAAAGCCCTGCCCCCCTTGACAAGCTTTTCAGGTTTTTCCCTTATCTTAATTGAAGATTGTCCCTCTATGCAATCTACCTGGGCACCTCCCTTCTGCCCTGGCTGAAAAGTGTTACATCAGTAAAAGGGGCAGGGGGGGGATACTTTGCTTGTGAATATCTCTTAAACCATAAAGGTTTGAGAGATAAGACTTATATCATTCTTCATGTTTTTTTAATGCCTACAAAATAAAATAAAGTTAAAACGAAGTATTACTCTCCCTTTAAAATGATAAGCCCTATATATATAGTATCTGTAACTCCCACAATCAGAAAAACAAAATGTGCATATCCCATTCCATAAAGATGCAGTTAAAGCTTGCAATTCATCATAATCCTCGCAGAATTCGAATGGTAACTTGGAAAAAGTAATAAAAACAAGTTGGCGCCAATAGTACCTATATCACACTGATATGTTAAAAATACAAAGATTCCAATAGTAAACACACTGCCATTTTCCAGTTGCTGTCTATATACATATATACATCCACAGCACAGAAAGTTTGCAGAGACCTTACCACCATCTCTGATCGGTGGATCCAGGTACCCCTCTCCCGTCCTTCTGGTCTAACAGTCAGTCTCCGTGGTGTTTCAGACGGACCCCTCTCCCATCCTTATGGATCTGGTAATCACAGGCAACAGATGTAGATATGCAAAGAAAGAAACAGCTCCAGCTGCTCTCTTAACCCCTTAAGGACCATTGCCGTGCCAGGACCGTCATGGCGGTCCGGCACTTAAGGACCAATGACGGTCCTGGCACGTCATGGAGGTCAGGGCTCCCCTCGCGGCTGCACGCCGCTCCGAAAGCCCTGAACCGGAAGCGCTATTAAAAAAAAATGCCCCATGGTCCGCAAGTGCAGGACGCACGGGATCGCGCTGGTTCTTAAGGGGTTAAAGTATCCATTTTTTAAAAACAGTAAAAAACATAATATCTATGTATATAGATTTCTACACATCTACGCGTTTCACAGAGGGAAACCCTGCTTTATCAAGATACGTATTTTCCCATATATACACTGACTCTGAGAGTGGAGTTTTGGGAGGACAGCCTGTCAATTGGCAAGTCAAGAAGCTGGAGGGATACAGCTATACATATTCCATGTGTGAATAGCTGGCGGGCCCAGCAACTTATTTTGTGAATACCAATTTTTTGGTGGTGGTGTGGTGAAGAAGGTTTCTAGAAGTTATTGCACAAAGAAGTGTCTCTTTCTCTTTTCTCTCCTAAAATGAATGGTAACCTCTCTGGTAATCAAAGGCTTACACAAAACAAAGAAACCAAAAAAAAATAAGCTTGGATGTTTCAATGGGATAAGTTCAAGGTCAACCAGCATTTCCAACAAATGTCATGTCGAACGCCAGGGACTTCACATACAGGACATATTGAAAATGATCTTTCTTGAAGCAAGAGCAAATTTTAAAGCGGACATTAGGATTTTCTGAATATAGTAAGGTACGAGTGCGAGTGATGGAGCTATTATTGTTAAGAGGCGTTAAAATTTCTATAGAACTTGCACATTTATCAATGGTTTTTTGTGCATAGTCAAGGCTGTTCTACCACTGCTTTTTGCCTAGGGCGAATCACATTATCTTCAAATGGAGTGAGAGTTGTACTCACATGAAGCTTATGAATGGGAACATTATGCACAGAACGTATTCATTCACTCGTGAAGGCCATGGGGTCTCTCTTTACTCCGTTACGTGCCTATACTCACATAATATTTTTCAACTCACAGTTATGATCTGGAGAAATTTATTCTGCAGTTTAGGGGCATATGGTAATATGTACAAAGTAAAGAGAAACCAGCCCCACATTTAAAGGGTCAGTAGTATACTTTAGTGCATGTCCATCCTCCTAAAAATATAGTATTAAGAATATAAAAAGTATACAAATATAAAGGTGCTTTTTTACCTTAATAAAGGGATAGTGATGTTTCATAATAAAAGCGGCTCTAATTAATCATCATAGTATTTGGACTTTGGAGAGTGTTATTTCAATTCTGTCAGAGTTGTAGTTCAAGAGTAATTCAATGACAAGTATCCCCCTCCCACCTCTTTTACTGATGTAACACTGCTCAGCCAGATCAGAAGGGAGGTGCCCAGGCAGACTGCAGAGAGGGACAATCTTCAATTAAGATAAGGGGAAAACCTGAAAAACTTGTCAAGGGGGGCAGGGTTTTCATTGTTCTCATAGGAAGAAGATTGTCCCCTTCTGTTATCTGTCTGGCCTATGGACTCGATTCCACACCTGAGAAGAGATGGCTTACACTAGGTCAGTGGTTCTCAACCTTTCTAGTGCTGCAACCCTTTGATAAAATTTCCCAAGTTGTGGCGGCCCCTAACAGAAAAATTATTTTCGTTGCTACTTCATCGCTGTAACTTTGCTACTGTTATGAATAGAAATATCTGATGGTTTTAGGCGACCCCTGGCAAATCGTTATTCGACCCCCGAAGGGGTCCCGACCCACAGGTTGAGAACCACTGCACTAGGTAAAAGGGGCAGGAGGGGAAACTTTGCTTGTGAATATCTCTCAAACCATAAAGGTTTGAGAGATAAGACTTATATCGTTCTTCATGATTTTTTTAATGCCTACAAAATAAAATAAAGATAAAACTAAGTATTACTATCCCTTTAAAGGGTCAGTAGTATGCTTCAGTGCATGTCCAGACTGAGGATGTAGCACACATCCTGTGATCCTCCTAAAAATATAGTATTAGGAATATAAAAAGTATACAGATATAAAGGTGCTTTTTGTACCTTAAAGCAGAACTTTCACGCTACAATAACTTCTACCCAATTCATTGTTAGTAGCTTCTTATTCATGGAAATAGCATAATAACGTTGCTTAAAGGGATAGTAATACTTTATTATTACTATCCCTCATATTGTAGGTATCTGCAAAATAAGTTAATAACCCCCAGGTTCATCTCTCAAACCTTTATGGTTTGAGAGATAACTGAAGGCAAAGTTCCCCCCTCCCTCCCCTTTCCCTGAAGTCAGCGTTGTGCTGACTGCAGGGGAAGTCTGTCGTACATCAGGCTTGCGGCTTTGCAGCTGAGCCGAAATCCTGTTAGTGAAATATAATTTTTTCACTGAAACGGTCTTCTACGTGTGCTTGGTTTGTACTTGGTTTGTAAGCACATGGAGAAGACCATTTCAGTGAAATAATTATTTGTCACTAATGCGATCACGGCTCTGCTGCAGAACCGCATGATGAAAGTCAGACTGGATATCCCTGCAGTCAGTACAACGCTGACTTCAGGGAAGGGGGAGGGAGGGGGGAACTTTGCCTTTGGTTATCTCTCAAACCATAAAGGTTTGAGAGATGAACCTGGGGGCTATTAACTTATTTTGCAAATACCTACAATATGAGGGATAGTAATAATAAAGTATTACTATCCCTTTAAGTGCCAGTATGAGTTAGAATCATAACATTGTGCGCAGCTGTTATCTTGCAGTAAAGTGATCTGTGTGCCTGAGCTGTCCATCCCTACCTGTACATTAAGGTACAAAGCAACTCCCCCTTTGGCAAATAACCTATCAGCATACAGACACGGACGGACATCGCAGTCGCACAGATCACTCTTCAGCAAGATCTCTGCGCTGTCCCTCTGATGTAAGTTTCATATGATGCTATGATTCCATCTCATGCTGGCACTTAAGCAATGTTATTATGCTATTTCCCTGTATAAGAAGCTACTAGCAATTAGTTGGGGATAACTTATTGAAGCATAGTAACATAGTAAATTAGGTTGAATAAAGACACAAGTCCATCAAGTTCAACCTTCTCCTCATACCCCAGTAATTTTCTAGCTTTCCTACCAAATAAGTTAGTCTTCATCAGACCTTCCTTATCTGCGTACTATTAAACAGTATTACTCTGTATGTTCCCTTTGGAAAGAAATGTATCTAATCTTCTCTTAAATGTATCCATTGTATCTGCCATAACCACCTCCTTGTGCAAAGAATTCCACAGACCTTACTGTAAAAAAACCCTTCCTCTGCTGAAGTCTAAACCTCCTTTCATCTATTCTCAAGGGCTGTCTCCTGGTCATCTGATCAGGCCTTGGAATGAATAGCTCACCACAGAGATCCTTGTATTGACCTCTCATATACTTGTACAATGTGATAAGGTCTCCTCTTAGTCATCTTTTCTCTAGAGTAAATAAACCAATTTTGTCTAGTCGTTCCTCATATGTCAAGTTCTCCATTTCCTTAATTAATTTTGTTGTTCTTCTTTGATAATTCCGCAAAATGCATGGAAAACCTGCAAATAAACTGATAGAGGGATTGGAGGATCTGAGTTATAAAGAGAGACTAGCCAAACTGGGTTTGTTTACATTAAAGAAGAGACGTCTAAGGGGCGATATGATTACCATTTACACATATATTCAAGGTCAATACAAAGAACTCTCCAATTATTTACACAAAGATCTGAGCAAAGAATGATGTCATCCATTAAGACTAAAACAAAGGCAGGGATTTCCCATGCTAAGGGCAGTAAAGTTATAAAATTCTTTGCCTCGGGATGTTGTGCTTGCAGATACTGTAACTGCTTTCAAAAAAGTAATGGATGCATATCTAGCACAGATCAATATTGAGAATTATGACAGCTGGTTTTAAAGCAGATATGATGATGATCTAGGGAGTCAGGAAGGAATTTTTTTATCCACTTGGGGGTTAGTTGCCATAAACGACTTCAGTGGTGATGGTGTGGGAGGGTTGACTTCATCTGGATCAACAGGGGCATGGGCGGATTGTCCTAATGGGCATCCCCCTGTGAGCCGCTAGATCGTGGGCCGGTGGGGAAGGTCAGAGGATCTCACCTCACCATCCCACGATATTTTGAAGGAGAGGTCTGTGTTGCCACAGGCACTCTCTGTGACAGCCTTTGCATTTTTTGTTAACCCTTTGAGTGTCAGAGGGGTATGCAACGCATTGCTTTGCAATGCGTTGCGTACCCCCTCTGGCACTTAAAGGGTTAATGCAGAGTTCCAGGATATGACATAATATCCTGGCGCCTGCTCTCCCATGCCGCACAGGGACCACAAGGGGGTGTCCATAGGGACGTCGGTGCAGCTAGTGGGCTGTATTCCCTCTACAATCCGGCATGGGCTTCTCTTGATGGACGCATGTCTTATTTCAACCTCATCAATTATGTTACCTTTTGTATAGGTTATTTCTATTAATGAAAGAACAAAATTCATTTCTTTAGAGGTATATGCAGAGAAGCTACTTACTCATTACACGCAGGATGGGAATATTCATCGTTCACGCGGTTCCCATGTGCTGCAGAGATGTTCCGGTGCGGTCAGCGCAAAACCTTTAACGTGGGGAAGCAACACAAGACAACAAAATGATGCTGTGATGCTCTCAAGTCTTTCGCACAGCAAACACTAACAGTGGAAACGTTCCAAATATTTATTGTATCACTGTTAAAAACACCATACAGATGCCTGCAGCAAAAGTTACATGTCGCTGTACATGTTTTGCACAAAGACACTTAATCGAAGGCTGATATTACACACTCAGATACTCCGTTATATACAAACAACAGGGGAGTGAATTAAAAGCAACTCAATGAAGGAATGTCAAATACTCACCGGCGATGAGAGAGAGAAAAATATTCTATTTTCCTCAATCCTGCGTATAGAATCATGTCCGCTTCCATGGGCATGGTATCTAGCTCTAATGAAAGATTAATTTGGGGGAACCAATCCAAGCAGAACTGATTGATTCTGAGGTTTCTGACCATAAAGTGTGAATGAGTATATGTGTTGTCTTTAACCCTTTGAGTGACATAAAAGTGTCCAACAGTGCATTAGATACCTCTCTGCACTCAAATGTTAAAGAGTCAAGGACCAGAAGGGGTATTCCTCTGGTGCGTAAAGGGTTAAAGTCATCCAACATCTCCTTTAAAGGGATAGTAATGTGTAAAATACAATAAATCGCTGAGTCTTCATTATGGTAAGCATAACACGTTGCTCTATGTGTAATAACTTACATTGCTATAATTTTAAAGCTATGCCATGTAAAAGGATCCCCCGCCCGCCCCAAGGGTACTCCCACTGCTGAGAGATATTTTATTACAAAAATTATAACAGCTCAAACTTGAGTTTTATAGGTGCAATATCACAGTGGCCTGAAAATTTACAGTGGCGCTGTTGCTACACCATCCTATGGACTGCTCCGGTCTGTAGACCATAAATCTCCATAGGATGGTGTAGCAACAGCGCCACTGTAAATTTTCAGGCCACTGTGATATTGCACCTAAAAAATTCAAGTTTGAGCTATTATTTTTTAATAAAATATCTCTCAGCGGTGGAAGTACCCTTGTTTTATTCGGGGACATAAACCCTACAACATATATTGTTTACATCTTAAGTAATACTATCCCTTTAAGTCAGTAAGTATAAGGAAAACCCTATCCCCCTTGACGAAAGAGGGCAAGATTTTCCTTTTCTTACTGAAGATTGTCCCTCACCGCTCTCCATTTGGGCCTCGCAAAGATGAGCGTGACGAGCCAGAAGGGTCGGGAGAGAGATCTTTTTTCGTGGCATATCTTTAAAACTATAGCAATGTAAGTTACCACACAATGAAGACTCTGTAATCTCCTTTATTTTAGCCATTACTATCCCTTTAAAGGAATAGTAATGTTTCATAATAAAAGCAGCTCTAATTAATCATCATAGTATTTGGACTTTGGAGAGTGTTATTTCAGTTCTGTCAGAGTTGTATTTCAAGAATAATTGAATGATAAAGTATCCCCTCCCGCCCCTTTTACTGATGTAGCACTGCTCAGCCAGATCAGAAGGGAGGTGCCCAGGTAGACTGCAGAGAGGGACAATCTTCAATTAAGATAAGGGGAAAACCTGAAAAACTTGTCAAGGGGGGCAGGGCTTTCATTGTTCTCATAGGAAGATGATTGTCCCCTTCTGTTATCTGTCAGGTCTATGGACTTCATTCCACATCTAAGAAGAGATGGCTTACACTAGGTAAAAGGGGCGGGAGGGGAAACTTTGCTTGTGAATATCTCTCAAACCAGAAAGGTGTGAGAGATAAGACTTATATCATTCTTCATGTTTTTTTAATGCCTACAAAATAAAATAAAGATAAAATGAAGTATTACTATCCCTTTAATGCAGAATACTTGTGAAAATTCAATTCTACAAGGCCTCAACTATACCAATGCAACACCGCAGCGTGTTTTTCCTCATCGCACATGAATAGGATTTTAATAATCAAGATAAATTGAGAGATGTAGGAGAATGGGGTGGGGGGTAAGATTAGTAAATTAAACTTTTTTTTTATATAACTTAAAAATATTGGGGGAGATTTATAAAACTGCTCTGATAAAGAAAGTAAAATTGTCTGAAAGTGACATAAGAATATGTATGAATGTTTAGCGACATTTTAGCTACGTGCTAACTCCAATGAGTTGACTTTTTTTGGAGAGTGGAGCAGAAATGGTTTTGTCCAAATAAGAATCGTGTTGCAGTGTATTTATAAAGAAATTTGCTATATGGGCCCAAGAACAAAGGAAGGTTTAGTGATTAACCCTTTGAGTGCCAGAGGGGTACAGTATTCATTTTACCGCCTGCGCCGTCAGTCCCTTCCGGTGCCTTTTGGCACAGTGCAATGCCTCCTAGAGGAGCCCGGGTTGACAGCGCAGCTGTGCAGACATCTCTAAGACAAGATGTCTGCGCTGATGTCTGGTTTCCGGTCTCCAAAGATTAAGGATTACTTCATAATCAGGCACTTCTGAGAGGTAATAGAACTATTATGAAGCTAGTTGCCAAATGCTTAATGATTGGAGGGCGACTTTACAGAAGGTGAAAGTTCCCCTTTAAATCTTAACGCCAGGTATAACTTGTTTTTAAAAATACGCGCGTGGAAAAAAATTCTCAGTTGCGAATTTTCTCGGAATGTTTTCAGACAGGCCTATTAATAAACATGACTTTATTTCTTTATGAGTATGACCCGTCGTCGTGAATTTTAGCCGCGATTCTTAACCCTTTGAATGCCACAGAGGTATCCAAAACGCCTCTGCAGCACTCGAAGACCTAACCCTTTGAGTGCCAGAGGGGTGAGCGACACATCTCAAAGAGTTGCGGACGCACTGGCACTCAAAGGGTTAAACGAACGCCAAGAAGGCTTTTTAGACATCTCCCTCATTTTGATAAAAGCACCAGAATGCTTATAAAAATGTAATTTTACTGGACTACACAAGAACCATGAAAGCGGAACTCAGAAGGGGCACAAACCGCTGGTATTTGATCTTAGCAGATGTCTGTTATAACCTTGAATACTCAATCCAATACTTACACTTGGCAAAAAAGGGAGCCAGTTGTGGGTACAACTGGCAATATCAAACAGGGTGATAATAGAAACAGACAGCGCTAACTCACCTTAGTGCATGGTAATATTTGTGTATATATGTATAGTGCATTATAATTTTACTAGTGTAAAAGCACATGTACACGGACCAAAGTCCGGGTAATGTTAACCCTTTGAGTGCCAGAGGGGTACGCAACGCATTGCTTTGCAGTGTGTTGCGTACCTCTCTGGCACTCAAAGGGTTAAGCGGCCGCTACATCACTGCTCCACGTGATGCAGTCTTGCGTCGCCTCACTCATGCGATGCAATCATGCGCAGTAGAGATAGAGACTGCCCAAAAG
Source organism: Rhinophrynus dorsalis (assembly GCA_037306005.1). Taxonomy (NCBI): domain Eukaryota; kingdom Metazoa; phylum Chordata; class Amphibia; order Anura; family Rhinophrynidae; genus Rhinophrynus; species Rhinophrynus dorsalis. The sequence goes on from CM074724.1 coordinate 383,899,364, forward strand.
CGTGCAGTCTCTACTGAGCATGACAGCTTCTGACAAACATCCTAGCGAATTATTATATAGGATGTTTTTTATGAAGTGTCCATTGAAAGAATTAGGGTAACTGAAGTGTGCAGCAAGGAATGAGAGGGTTCTCCAGTCCCCCAAACAGGTGCAAACACAGAACAGACAATAAACCTGCTCTCCTCCAGTATACTAGTGACTAGTGAGCCCTGTATTGGGCATATATAATAACACTGGGAATAAATTTGAGGCATTGGTGCCAACCTTTTTGGCCAAAAAAGAGGTATAAGCTTGCCAACCGCGTCAAGGTTCCTCAAATGTGGCAAGTACCTACTTTGAACACTTAAAGTCCCTATCTATAAAAATAACATTTAAAATTAAAATTAAAGCGGAACTAACACCCCTACAATATGTAGCCTCCATTAAAGTGTTATCATCCGTTATAACGCGCTGTGTAATTATTATTATTTTTTTTAAAGTGTTATTAAAGAATAAATCGTAATTGCAAAATGTACCTGGTGACATCTTCCCCCAGAAAAGCGCATTGCGCATGACAGCAACAAAGCCGATTGGCTTTCTTGTAACTCCCCCAGTCTACACGAAAACACCTACGTCATCAGCTTTAGATTCTCATGACCAGGCGCGCTCCTAATCTCAAACACGGTCAGGTCATTCTAGCATAGTGCGAGCATGTTCATGTAAAGCGCTAGCACTATGCTACAATGACCTGACTGCGTTTGAGATTAGGAGCGCGCCTGGTCACGAGAATCTAAATCTGATGACGTAGGTGTTTTCGTGTAGCCGGGGGGAGTTACAAGAGAGCCGATCGACTCTGTTGCTGTCATGAGCAATGCACTTTTCTGGGGAAGACGTCACCAGGTACTTTTTGCAATTACGATTTATTCTTTAATAACACTTTAAAAAAAAAATAATTACACGGAGCGTTATAATGGATGATAACACTTTAATTGATGCTACATCTTGTAAGGGTGTTAGTTCCGCTTTAAAAATATTATTAAAAATATGCCAGCTATAAAATACGTCAATATAAGTCTCAAAGTAATCACTTCTTTCTCAAAAAATAGATATCTAGTATACAAGATATTAAAAACAAGTGTCATTTTACATTGGCAAATATAAATGAAGATAGTCAATCTTCTTCTTGACACAGGAATCATGACAACCCTGTAATGTGTATTTTCCATAAGCACCCTGCCCTTGTCTGGTTGGAGATGATGGACATTGTAGTCCCGGGCAGCACACGTGGAGCACCTGAATGACCCCCATGCCCATCCACAACCTTTTTTTTTTAATACGCACTCCCGCTTCAGTAAACGAGAGACTCCTACACGCTAACCACAAGATTTACTTTGGAGTCGACAGACAAGTTTTTTTCCGCTTTGCAGCAGAGGCAGCGGGGAGGGGGGGAGGCTGTTCCTGGAAGAGCCAGCCTGGGGAGTTGGTCACATTCTTGGCTGGGATTCAATGACTGAGGCAGACACCAACAAACAGAGAGAAAGGGGGAGGAGAAGGGAGAGACTGGAGGGGAGGGGAAGAGAGGAGCACACAGGGGGGAGGTACAGCGAGGGGAGGGCTGCTGGAGTGCACAGCAGACAGATTGCATTAGCTAGACATTCAGGCACAGTGCTCTGGGCAGGGAGGCTGTGTGGCTGAGAGGACTAGCCTGTGATTAACATCAGTGGATGGGAGGACTAGTCTGTGACTACAGCAGTGGATGAGAAGACTAGCCTGTGACTACAGCAGTGGATAAGAAGACTAGCCTGTGACTACAGCAGTGGATAAGAAGACTAGAAGCAGTGGATTAGCCTGTGACTACAGCAGTGTATGGGAAATCTAGCCTGTGACTACAGAAGTATATGACAAGTCAAGCCTGTGACTACAGCAGCGGATGTAAGGAATAGCCTGTGACTACAGCAGTGTATGAGAATACTAGTCTGTGACTACAGCAGTGTATGAGAATACTAGTCTGTGACTCCCAGCAGTGTATATGAAGGCTAGTCTGTGACTACAGCAGTGTATGAGAATACTAGTCTGTGACTAGGAGCAGTGTATATGAAGGCTAGTCTGTGACTAGGAGCAGTATATGGGAGGATTAGCAGCAAACAACATAAGAAACTCTTAAGAAGACACAGCCCCCCAAGGATACAGTTTCCCCTGCACCCCCCAAGACACAGCACCCCCAGGACAGTCTCCCCTGCACCCCCAGGACACGGCTGATCGGGATTTATTTTACTTTAATAACATTTTTATTATTTTTTTTAAGGAAAGGGTCATTTTAAGGACTGTGCTTTTTTACTGGACCCCTCCACCTCTGACCCCTGTCTGAGCAGCTATGGACACAAGGAGCTGATCCACCCTCCCCGGGTCCCATCGGTGACACTTGGCAGGGTCTGTGGAGTGAATGAAGGGCTGTGACCGCAGCAGGGCAGCCTGGCACAGTGTGGGCACCGCCGGGGCACCGCATGGAGGGGAGCGGCTGTGTGTGACCTCCTCCCTGGATTTAAAGTAAAGACACCCGCACAACAGGAGGGAAAGTGATTTTGTGAATTTTTACTCTTTTTTTGTTGTTTTTTTTGTACTACTTTGTGGATTTATTCCCCGGATCTACCCATGATGGAGACTGTGAGTAGCCGGAGCAGCTTCCAGCCCCATCCCGGTCTCCAGAAGACCCTGGAGCAGTTCCACCTGAGCTCCATGAGCTCCCTGGGCGGCCCGGCCGCCTTCTCCGCCCGCTGGGCACAGGACATGTACAAGAAGGAGAGCGGCAAGGAGCCCCCGGAGGCCGTCCTGCACCTGCCCGCTCAGCCCCCTCCGGTCATCCCGGGGGGCCCCCTCTTCATCCCGTCCGATCGCTCCACGGAGAGGTGCGAGACCATCCTGGAAGGGGAGACCATCTCCTGCTTCGTGGTCGGCGGGGAGAAGCGGCTGTGCCTGCCCCAGATCCTCAACTCGGTGCTGCGGGACTTCAGCCTCCAGCAGATCAACGCGGTGTGCGACGAGCTCCACGTGTACTGCTCCCGGTGCACCGCCGATCAGCTGGAGATCCTCAAGGTGATGGGCATCCTGCCCTTCTCGGCTCCCTCCTGCGGCCTCATCACCAAGACGGACGCCGAGCGCCTGTGCAATGCCCTGCTGTACGGGGGCAGCTACCCACCCCGCTGCGCCAAGAAGGGAGACTTCCCCCCGGGGCCCCTGGAGCTGGAGCTCACCGAGAAGAGCTTCCGTGTGTATCACGAGTGCTTCGGGAAGTGCCGGGGCCTGTTCGTGCCGGAGCTGTACGGACACCCCAGCGCCCCGTGCATCCAGTGCCTGGACTGCCGCCTCCTCTACCCGCCGCACAAGTTCGTGGTGCACTCGCACAAGGCGCTGGAGAACCGGACCTGCCACTGGGGCTTCGACTCGGCCAACTGGAGGGCGTACATCCTGCTGGCCCGGGATTACACCGTGGCCGGGGGAGACGAGGAACAGGACAGGCTCAGCCGGCTCCTGGAGGAGATGAAGGAGAAGTTCGACTACAGCAACAAGTACAAGAGGAAAGCGCCCAGGGTGAGTGCTGGGGGGCATGGGCACCTGTCAGTGGCTTTACTGTATTGATCATGAGGGTGAGTTTTAACCCTTTAATGACCAGAGCCCGCTGGTCCTTAAAGGGTTAAAGACGAGAAGTGTTGACACAGTGTTGTACTGTTCCTGCAGCAGAAAAGTCCTGTCTGCTCCACAGACAGCACCCTGGTCTTTAAAGGGTTAAAGACTGTGGTCTTTAAAGGGTTAAAGTCTCTGGTCTTTAAAGGGTTAAGGTAAAAGAATGATGCACTATCCCTCTGCACCCCTCTCTGTTTTTCCCCCCTAAATGTGTAAGAACCAGTGGGTGATATCCTTCCTCTATTACACAGGACATCACTCTGCTCCTTTAAATGGTTAAGGGTGATACATTATTGCACCATACAGAACGCTTTGTGCTGCAGGAATAGCATTACATTGTATCATCATCCCTGCTGCATACAGAGCACTTAGTTGTGAAGGAATAGTACTACATTGCATGCTGTGTCTGAGGCATACAGAGCAATTTGTGCTGCAGGAGTAACATTACATTGTATCACCATTCCTGCTGCGTACAGAGCACTTAGTCCTGCAGGAATAGTGCTACATTGCATGCTGTGTCTGTGTCATACAGAACACTTTGTGCTGCAGGAGTAGCATTACATTGTATCACCATCCCTTCTGCATACATAACACGTATTTGTAAAGGAATAGTGCTACATTGCATGCTGTTCCTGTGTCATAGAGAGCATTTTGTGCTGCAGGAATAGCCCCACATTGTATCACCATGCTTGTGTCATTTAGTCCTGCAGGAATAGCACTACATTGTATAGCTATTCCTGTGTCATACAGAACACTTTGTGCTGCAGGAATAGCATTATATTGTATCACCATCCCTGCTGCATACAGAACACTTGGTCCTGCAGGAATAGTGCTACATTGTATCGCTATACCTGTGTCATACAGAGCATATTGTGCTGCAGGAGTAGTGCCACATTATATATGCTTTCTCTGTCCCTGACATCTCTCTGAAAACAATAATTTAGTGAGCTACCTGTCAGTGATTGTGTAAGCTTGTATTACAAGCATATCACTATTCTTGCTGCAGAAAAGCCTGCTTCCGCTACAGAATTTACATCAGTCACTGCTGAAAGGATTGTGCTGTATTATATCAGTATTCTTGCCTTCACAGTCCCTGACAGAAAGCTCTCTGGAAACAGGAATTTAGTGACTTCTCTGTTGGTGACGATGAACGCAGGTGTAGTGATACATTGTAACATTATTACTGAAGCAGAAAAGCCAAAATCTACTACAACATAAAGAGCAGTCAGTGGTGCACTGTTTCTGATATCGCAGTCCCTGATAGAAAACTACTGGAAACATCTAGTGAGCTCTCTGTTAGGGCATAAAAATGGGGAATAAAATAGACAATATGACTGTGCATATTATGAATTTGCAGACTTAGTGAAAAAAGGAAGTTGACTGTCACTTTAACCCTCTTCCTGTCTAAACCTGTCATAAGTCAAGTTCATGGCTTTCCAGCTGTGTATTTTGTATTTATTTGTTTGGCAATAATACACAAAATTAGACACCGATTAACTGCTTGTTGATAATGTAAAATTCCAATTATTTCATCAGCTTTCATTGATGTCAAAAAATATCCTGATAGTTGGTTTAATATATCTATTTTTTTATTTTTTTTTTAAATTAAATATGTAAGTGGTTAATGGACATCTGGCCGTTAGGTTCTCAATACTGGCAAATAAAGGGTAAACTAGGCATCCAGAAAGTGTTTACCATTGGTGTCCGAAGAAGTTAACCCATTGTATGCCAAATATGTGTCTTTGCAATGCATTTGAGACATTTTTGGCACCCAGTGTAGTTAGCTAATGGACATCCATTAATTCTTGACCAGAAGGGAAGTCGGTGAAAAAGTTGCATTGCACAGTTACGTGGCACTCATAGGGTTAATTGTTCAAATGGCAAATAGTTGGGGGTCACTGATTTTGAAATTGGCAAAACTACCTGTGTTTTATTTTTTTATTATTATTATTTTTTTTAATCATATTTTTCTTGTAATATCATTTTGCCACCTGGCATCATAAAGATCAGTCTTCTTGAAGTAAGAGTAGGAATGCATGGTACCTGAAGCCCTCCAGATGTTGTGATGGGCTACAATCCTCATCATTCTCTGCTAACTATTGCTGACTGAGAATGATGGGAGATGCAGTCCGTCAACATCTGGACAGCCTCTTGTTTTCCTGCTGCTGCAATCGATTAATCATCTGATGGTAACTCGACTCCCAAGCCTCTCTAAATGTGAAAGGCGGGTATCCATTTGCCAGCTTGGATGGAATGGCAGTAGGGTGCTGGGTTCAAGAGATCACCCTGTAGTGGCATTTAATGTGACCTGATAGTAACCCTAAGTTGATTCTATTGGATGGTTAAAAATAATCCCCCGAGCGCCGTACTCGGTCACCTACTGATTACAGCAGTCTGAGAAGATAAGATGTATATATGTGTGGAGATGTGACCATTTGTATCTATGTACAGAACAGGTGCGAATACCCTAACCCGCCCGGTCAGAATACCCTGGCTATGTAGGTGTTGATGTGTCAAGTTTTTGCTTCAAGTGCAGACTGGTAACACTGTACCAAACCTTCACTTGGATCAGTCTGCAGTTTCTTGTTTAATGGAAAGGCCCTTTTAGGAGTTGGGGGTACATTGGTGAGGTATTCCCTTTAACCCTTTGCGTGCCAGTCCGTACCCCTCTGGCACTGAAAGGGTTGACATTTTGAGTGCCAGAGAGGCATCTAAGGCATTGCAATACTTCGGATACCATTTTGGTACTCAAGAATTAAAACCGAACACATGAAAGATGCATGTCCATCAGAAATCTCTGCAGCCCTGCTCCATGCATCTTTCATATGTGCTCATGTTTAACCATTTGAGCACCAGAGGACTGGTGTAGACACTCCTAGCACTCAGAAGATGATAATCTAGCAGCCCTAATTGAATGCTAGGGATGTCTAACAGTAAATGCAAATGGAGGAGGAAGAATTGGGTCAAATAAACTGCTGCAGAGCAGGCAGAGCAAAATTCCTCTAATTCTCTTAGTGGGAAAGGAAAATAGGACTTTTAACCCTAATAGCCTCCTTCACGTTGCTTGGCAATGCATTAGAGACTTGGCTTTCAAATGGTTATTTTAAAATCCCATTTATTTCAGTTAGTCCCTAGATTTTTTTTTTATTTATTTATTTATTTATTTATTTTTTAAGTCGCAGGGACCTCTCTTCAGTCTTGTTGACTATCAGGGGTGTGTGAGCTAGCGACCTGAATGGGTTAAACGTAATTCAGGCTCTCTGCTGCAGGCTTGAATCATGGTGTCTGGACAGAAATCTGACCAAATATAGGTGCACACATCCTCGTTTATCCAATGCACGTGAGATCATTCTTTCTAGGAATGCCAGTGTATATACTGCGATGCCCTGGGGATGTCGGGGACTTGGCACCAGACGGCTTGTGATGTGTGTAGGTGGTGTATATACTGAAGTAGAGAAGTGGCATGCCCACCCAGACGGCCTGTCCAGACGCTAGCGGGCTATTTTAAGTGTCTGGTCTGAACCATATCTGGATGCCAGTGTGTGTGTGTGTGTGTGTATGTGCAAAGCAAGTTGGTATCTGGGCTGGCATGGATCCTGCTTAGTGGGCAGTACTTAACTAGCTGTGTCTATAAAAAGGTGACTGATATTAGACTTTTGTAGCTATATTTTTATGCCATATTTGTTATTTGTGTTGGAGCTGTTTAGATGGTAATTATAGTATTTAATGTTTACCACAACACATGTAGTCTCCATGTGCCTCACAAGAAATGGCAGTGTGTGTGAGGTCAAATGTGGACTAATTTTGGGGCAAAGCGACTGCATGAACAAACCAATCAATGGGGATCTGAGAACATTTGTGCCCCTGTAGGGCAAACTAATTACCCGTCGATTTAAATTGGACTTTTAACCCGTGAATGCTAGCAATTCGGTACAGACATCTTTGACATTCAAAGGTTTAAAACCCATTAACCCTTTGAGTGCCAGAGGGGTACGGAACGCATTGCTCTGCAATGCGTTCCGTACCCCTTTGGAAATCAAAGGGTTAAGTTCCACCAAAGCAATGCATTAGCCACCCTCTCTGGAACGTAAAGGGTTAATCATTGGTAAATGTGTTAATTCTTCACTATAGCGCAGTCTGTTTTGCAGCAGTTAACTGAAGAGTTGAAAGCATTAGGAACAAATATTATTTTCCCAGTACCGTCAATTTTATAATTTGTATTATTTTGTGTGTATGTGAGAATTGACTTAATCCTAGCCCTAAAAGC
>CM074724.1:383912290-383957290 GCA_037306005.1 Rhinophrynus dorsalis
TAACTAGAGAGCTCAGTCTGTGATCTCAAGCAGACAAGCGGCTTCTTTGACTCAATCAGAAAATCACCTGCCCTGGAGACTCTGTCTCGGACATTGCTGCCCCCTCCCCATGTCTAATTATTTTTGTGTGAGAGCTCAGGGTTACAGCATTGAGCCCTCCAGTTGCTTTCTGAATCAGCTGTGAGTATCACAGGCTGAGGGTTTGCAGCAAACAAGAATACTTTGTGAAAATCTCATTGCTTTATAAAATGATTATTTAATGTCAGGTTTTGCTGATTGGCTGCGTTTTTATTTTTTCAGGAATCTATTAACAAATTGCGAACAGGGAGATGGGAAGCGCATGTCTAATACACGGTGCTTACCCTTATCTGAGCAGCAAATCCTAATCAAGTTTGCCTGGATTGGTTCATCAAAATTAATCTTTAGGATAGGTTGACACAGGCATTTTGAATCTGCTGCGTTGCTGCACGATTCAACCCGTCTTTGTCAACACAGTGTTGTAGTTCCTGTATTCCGCCAGTGATGCGTCACCAAATGTTATTGGCTGACACCCACTGGACCGCCCATTGATTGGATCGTTGTGATGTACAATGAATCAATCCAGTCGCCTGTGTGAATGCTATACAGCGTTACCATAAGCCAAACTAGCACTGAAACTTTTTGAATGCAAAATTTCAGCAAGCGGAGTGATTCATGGCAAAACTGCTGCGTGAACAGCCTGATCCACAGAAATGGGGAGTATCTTGGTGTTTTTGGCACAATGTAGAAAACAGTGTGTTAACGCCATGCGAACTAGGCCATAAATAATATTGGAAGTCATGTCCATGGAGACAGATATGAAATCTTCTTATGAAGCCTTCAGGAGAAGAGATTCCTGGAATCATGCAACAAAATTATAATTTGGAGTCTTGGTGTTCTTTTAAAATACATTACCTGGAAACCGCTGACTGATTATTTTAGTTTTAATGATTTAGTTGTTACTGATACATTATAGATATGGAGTTACATACCTCTAGCATCTTTGGTTATGCGTTCTGAGGGGGTTTCCTTTGAAACCACAGGTTGAAAACCTAGACCTTTTATTGGTTTAAAGTGGATGTCACCTATGTATAACTTAGCATAAATAGTTAGGCTACATATTAAATACTACTAAAACTGTATTTAGACTGCTCTGCCTCTGCTCTCCTCGCTCGTCCAATGACGGAGGCTTCTATCTGTAAGCTGGAGCGCTCTCATTGGCTAGATATTGATCTCTGCCAATGAGACCGCTCCTGCTTACAGACAGAAGCCTCCATCATTGGACGAGCGAGGAGAGCAGAGACAGCGCGACGGACTGCAGTTACAGAGCAGGTAACCGCAGTCTACACGGACGTAGCTGCAGCCCGGACTTTCTGAAGTTAAATCTACACTAAATAAAATAATTTTTTTTTTTTTTTAATATATAAATTAATGCCGTTTTAGTAGTAGTTGATATGTAGCCTAAGTATTTGTTATGTTATAAATAGGTGACACATCTACTTTAAGTGCTTAGAAACAGGGATTTGTTTGTTAGTTGGTTGGTGGACCAATGACTTTCTCCAAAACATGGCTCAGTCCTCTTGATTTTACCGCTCTTGAGTACAATGTGTCCAACACGTTTGTTTTGCAATGCTTTCGGACAACTTTCCTACGTTCAAATGGTTAAATCTTGCTTCAGTAGCAGATGTGCATGTATTTCAAATAAATCATTGCTCAAGAATCTGCTGTCTCGCAAATGGACAGGGCTAGACATCTATAGTCAGGGGAAAAAAACAACTGTTATGCAAGATTTCAGCAGAAAAATACAACGTCTGTCTGACACATTCGTTCCCTGTTCCTGGCCTGATAGTTGTGACTAATACGGTCCATAAAATGATGTTCGCTTGGACACTTAACTCTGAATGTCGGAGGGGTGTGTAATGTATTGCAGCGAAATGCGTTGTGCACCCGTCTGGTGCTCCAAGGGTTAAGTGGACCTCTCATTCTAAGACATGTTTTGCTTGTTTTATGGAGAATTAAAATCTCCCTGTAGGTTGTGCAGCTCATTTTTTTTTTTTTTTTTTTTTGAGAAGTAAGTATTTATATTTTGGAGTCTCTCGATTCTAAATTCCATGCACAGTATACTAAATAGTTTGGTTCAAGGCCAAACACATCTCTTCCTGTGCTATTAGCCCCCAGTGTGTGGGTTCTGTCTAGATTCATTCACAGCACCACGTGTGTGGTAATATTGGCTCTGCATATAAACTGATTAGCATAACGTGCCACACTATGTCACTATCAAATAAAGCTTTAACTTTTAAAAACCGGGGATCCAGGGGCATTCCCTTAATCCCTTAAGGAGCGGCCAAACGGCGTGCAGCTATCCTTAAGGGGTTAAGGACTGATTTGATCCATGCCAGTACTCTGGTACAGGTGACCTCTTGCATGTTCCGGCACGCCAAGCAGGGGTCTGAGCGAGACTGCTCCAGTGTAGGAGCGGTTAATTTCAGCTTCCATCTTTACTTAAAGTACTCCCGTAGGAATACTGTAAGTAAAATGTATGTGATGTGCCTGGACTGTCACCGGTCATTAAAGGGGGAAAAAACTGTGACGGTCCTGGCATGTCACACAGTCCTTAAGGGGTTAAGATCTCAAAAATTATTTGTATTGGAAACATAGGTCTAACATGAAGTATAGGTCGTTTTTAATTCTCTTTGCAATTAACTTATCTTAGCATGTCCTGTCTAGTTTAACCCTTGGCGTCCCAGAGGGGATGAGCAACATATTGCTTTTTGCAATACGTTGCGCAACCCTCTGGCACTCAAAGGTTAATTGAGAGCAATAAAACTTGTGCATTGTTGCCCACTGGATTTGTATCCAAAAGGGTGCACAAAATGTTATTGTAGTTGGTATAGAGATTTCTTATCACTTGTGCTGACTGAAAACAATGAAGTCAGACTGTTGACTGAAGACAGTGGACGTTGTAGTGTAGAAACAGCTGGAGGGCTGCGGGTTGCCATTTCCTGACATGAGCAAACAGTGACTTTGTTCATTAAGGTGTGTTCCAGTGGCGGAACCCTGCCCAGTAATCTGTCTTTGTCAGCGGAATGTTACTGAGGATTTCAGAACATTAACTGCTCATTCAACAAATACCTGTTGCGGGTTTAATTAACCCTATTGATGACAAGGGGTTAACCACAACCGAATAGCAGATTTGCATATACAAGAGGAACAATTTTGGAACAAGCGAATAGCGACTTGGCAGACAGTTAATAACTGCCATAATTCCACGTGATTAAACCCTTTTTGATTGCCAGAGAGGGGTACGCAGTGCACCTCTGGCACTCAAAGGGCTGTGTGTGTGTGTGTGTGTGTGTGTGTGTATATGTGTATGTGTATATATATATATATATATATATATATATATATATATATATATATATAAATTGTTTCTTTGTTTTTAACCTTTGAATATTGGAGAGCTCTTGCAGTGAGATGGAGGTCTCTCTAGTGTGCAAGTTGGCTAAATATTTTTATTTAAATTATAATGGGAATTTTCATTCAATCCATTGGAACTTTTAAATAACATTGTATGGTACAGTTGGGGTGCTGCTTTTTCTTAGCACATAATGCCCTTAACCCCTTGAGTGCCAGGAAGTGTAACACTTAATATTGAAAATGATATAGTGCAGGGTTTATCCTGCGGAGTAAAAGCTATCACCGCTGAGAGAGATTTTATTCAAATGTTGTTTTAGATCAAACCTGAATATTTTTTTTCAGTGCAGTACCTCTTGCCCCCTGAAATTTTAGTGGCGCTGTTCCTATGGAGGTTTATAGTGCACTGACAAGAGCTGTCTGTAGCAACAGCACAACCATAACATTTCAGGCCATAGAGGTACTGCTCCCCCAGCCCCCAAAAGAATGCAAGTCTGAACTGGAATAACTTTTGAATACAACGCTTCTCAGCAGTGGGAGTAGCCTTGTTTTACTCAGGAGGATAAACGTTATAGTATAAATTTGACCATATATTAAGTGTTACTACCCCTTTAAGCTCAGAGCCTCAGGTCTTGCCTTTGTCTATTTTACATTATCTCTGTATTACTGTGATGTTAATTTAGTTTTTGTATTGCCAGTGGATATCTTCTTGTGGCTCTCCGCATTTTGATTTGCATATGCGCCTTTTAATGGTAGACGATCACCAATTTCCTGACAATGGAAGTTGCTTATAGTGCTGTCTTTGGCCATCAACACCTCCTTTTTTTTTTTTTTTTCTTTACCTATGTGGCAAGAAGGTAAATCACATTAACTTTGTTTATATTTGAGAACAAATGCCCTTTATTTGAAGCCTTCATAATAACCTTTTTATACTGTCTATGCTGCATGCTTGGACAATTTGCAAGTCCCATCAGTAGTTGTAGTTCCCAACACCTGAAGGTGCCAAGGTTGGCGATTCCTGTTTTTACATGGTGTAAGGCTTGATTGTGTTAACCCTTTGAGTGCCAGAGGGGTACGCAAGGCATTGCTCTGCAATGCGTTGCGTACCATTCTGGAACTCAAAGGGTTACAAACAAAACCCCCCACCCCCACTCCTTTTAAAGGGGATCTATCACCCCTCTACATGTTTGTCTACAAGGTTAGTTTATATAGCGATTAGATTTAAAACTGTTTTAAAGGGATAGTAATACCTAAAATGTAAAAAAAATATATGTTGTAGGGTTTATCCCCGTGAGTAAAACAAGAGTACTCCCACTGCTGAAAGATGTTTCATTCAAAAGTTATTCATTTTCAAAGTTGAATTTTTTAGGTGCAATATCACAGTGGCCTGAAATTTTACAGTGGCGCTGTTGCTACACCATCCTATGGAGATTTATGGTCCTGAGACCAGAGCTGTCCATAGGATCGTGTAGCAACAGCGCCACTGTACAATTTCAGGCCACTGTGATATTGCACCTAAAAAAATTCAACTTTGAAAATTAATAACTTTTGAATGAAACCTCTTTCAGCAGTGGGAGTACTCTTGTTTTACTCAGGGGGATAAACCCTACAACATATTTTTTTTTACATTTTAGGTATTACTATCCCTTTAAGTAAAAAAAATATATATACATTATATAGTTATTTTGCCCAAATTAAATGTTTAAAGATTACCCTGCAGCTTCCTTTCCGGACAGACTGCGGTTACCAGCTCTGTACCGCAGTCCGTAGCTCTATCCAGCCTGCTCCGATGACGGAGCCTTTCTGCATGTAAGCTGGAGCCCACTCATTGGCCAGGACTGAGGGAGGGGAGAAGAGGCAGAGTGACAGACTGCGGGTACAGAGCTGGTAACCGCAGTCTGTCTGGAAGGAAGACGCAGGGTAATCTTTAGACGTTTAATTTGGGCAAAATAACGAAAAAAAAAAAAAAAAAAAAGAAAAGAAAAAAAGAAAACCGTTTTCAGTATAATCGCTATATAAACTAATGTTGTAGACAAACATGTATAGGGGTGATAGATCCCCTTTAAATATTTGAGTGCCAGAGATGTATCCAATGCATCGTTAGATACCCCTCGGTCACTCAAAGGGTTCATTTGAAATTGCGGTTTTAATCCAGTGTTTTGGGGAATTCTCTAATGTTCAAGGAGTTAAAAAGCCTAATTGAAATAAATGGAAATGTTAACCCCTTAATGACCCTTGACGTGCCTGGGCCGACACGCCTGGTCCGGCATTTGAGGACCGGTAATGGTCGTGGAGTGTCATGGAATCCATTGGCACAAAAATGCTCCGTGGGCCTTAACGACTGGCCGGCTGCATGCCGCATCGGCCGGTCGTTGAGTTAATATTTTTGTGCAGTTACGTTGCTCCAGAATGACGTTAATTTTTTAGAGTGTGAGTGTGCTTGTGTGAGTGTGCTTGTGTGAGTGTGCTTGTGTGAGTGTGCTTGTGTGAGTGCTCGTGTGATACTGGATCACTATACAACCTTCATTAGAGTAAAAAGAAACCTTATAGTGTTAGCGTCGCTCGTCCTACCTTGCCAGCACAGAAAACAGTCCCCCAGTTTATTTTCCCTCCCCATTCAGTACATTACATATGGACAAAGTGTATTATATCTTGCTAATCTTGAGATTTAAGCCATGAATCAAGTGAAAGCATTAGGAAATGTAAATCCCCATGAAAACCTAACAAAGGTGAATCTAACTGCCAAGCCTTCAGCCTTTCCCAGCTAGTCTCCTCCCTAAAGTCCATTCATCTCTCCCTTTCTTTGCTGTAGGCTATTTACACCACTCCTACATTTTTTTTCCTCTTTTTAAAACCCAAACAAAAGAGGTGGGGAGTGAGCAAAGGAACTTGAATTTCAGGCTGAAGCCACAAAGTGGTGAATGATTGATTTAATATCAAGCAGGTGTGCAGATGTTCCAGTTCATGTCTGGTCACGACCAACCCAACAGACTAAATAGCTCGGCGATGACCTAACCCTTTGAGTGTCAGAGGGGTGTGGCCTGCATTGCTGATGCAGGCCACATCCCTCTGACACTCAAAGGGTTAACACTTCAGCGCCAGAGAATTGTGCAGCCCGTTTAACAAACTCGTCATTGGGTGCTGCATGTTGTCCAACATGGCACTGCATTTACAGATTTCCATGCATTTTTGCCTGATTAGTCTCAAGTCCCTTTTTTTTTAGCTATTATACCCACGTTTACAGGGGGGTGGCCATTTGCTTTCTAAGGAGGGCAAAAGTTGAATGCTGAAGCTGAATCCTGTGGTTTCTTATCTCTGTCTCTGCCATTTGTAACACCTTCATGTGTGAAAGAAATCCCACTGTTGTTATCACAACCCAGGTACAAATGTCACCCCGCAGTGTGAGATATATTTAGTTATGGAAATCAGCTGTGACAGTCTGGAGAAGGAGGGCACGGAAGTCTGGACTTTATACCCCAAGGGTGAAGCAAATACACAGACGGGCAATTCATTAACCCTTTGAGTGCCAGAGGGGTACGCAACGCATTGCGTTGCGTACCCCTCTGGCACTCAAAGGATTAAATAAACAGTCATACTAAAAGGCATTTTGCTCTTATTTGGAAAAACCTTTGGGGATATTCATAAATCTACATTTAAAAGCTTTTATGTATTTTATAAAAATACGATGGATGATATTGCATGTGCTGTTTATTATTTTTAGCAGTCTGGGGAAGCGATTTTCGCTTGCGCACTTCGGTCAGGAGTCCGGTATCTGGTCTGTAAGTCACAGCAGAATGTGAGTGCAAGGACAATTGTTTCCTCCTGCTGGGGAAAAGACTGCAAGGACGGCGTCCTATATTTTGCACTTTAATATGAATGCACACAGGTGGAACATAGTAAATTAGGTCAAAAAAAGACACAAGTCCATCAAGTTCAACCTTTGCCACATAACCCAGAGAAATGAGAATTATATAAGATTTTCTGCTGTCAAATAAGTTAGTCTTGATCAGACCTTTATGTTTTGCCTATTAATACACAGTATAACCCTGTATGTTCCCTTTTGAAAGAAATGTATCTAATCTTCTCTTAAATGTATCCATTGTTTCTGCCATCACCACATTTTTGGGCAAGGAATTCCACAATTTAACAGACCTTACCGTAAAAAACCCCTTCCTCTGCCCCCCCCCCCCCGCTCAGTCCAGTGGAAATCGCCAGGCCCTATTTGCCGCCTGCCGTTGATCTCTGCCACAGGACGGGACGGATAGCAAAGCAGAAACAGAATTATATACAATTCAGTGGCGTAACTATAGGAGTCGCACCTGCGACCGGGCCCGTGCACTCCAGGCGCCCGGCCTCTGCAGGCTCCAGGCAGAGGGGTCGCAGGGAATCTCCCGCCGGTGCTCTAGTAATGCAGACTCTGGGAGATGACATCATCTAGTAATGGAGAGCACTGGGAGATGACATCATCTACATACCTGGGAACTCTCCGGATTTGGCCCGGAGACTCCGGTTCTGACAGATCTTTACCGGGTCTCCGGGGCAGAGGCTGATTCCTCCGGATGTGGGGAGTTTCTATTGAAACTCCGCCACATCTGCTCTTTCTCCCGCTGTTCCTCCGTCCCCAGCCTTCTGTATGGCACCTTTTAACCCTTTGAGTGCCAGAGTGGTACGGAATGCATTGCTTTGCAATGCATTCTGTACCACTCTGACACTCAAAGGGTTAAGCACCCACCCCAACTCGCGTCAAGCCCCTCCCCTTTTTGACGTGATTAGCATAATTTCTGTCACCCCCTGCTGAACAGAGGACTCCCCTCCGGGTAGCCCTCACCTGGAAGTTCCCAGATATGATCATCTAGTAATGCAGACTCTGGGAGATGACATCATCTAGTAATGCAGAGCGCTGGGAGATGACATCATCTCCCAGCGCTTTGCATTACTAAGAGGACCTTGCGGGAGCTCCAGGTAGGAGATGGGGGCATTGTGGAGGGGGTCAATGTGGTCAGGGGGGCCAATGTGGTGGGGGGGCCCGTGGCATTCCTTGTACCAGGGCCCGGAGGCTTCTAGTTACGCCTCTGATACAATTTATAGGTATATAAACCTATTTCATTTTTCGGTGTTGGTTGCACATCCTTCTGGAACTCCGAGGGTTAAATTAGGATTCATATATTAGAATCTTAAAACCATGCAATGGTTTCCAGCAGGGAGAGATAAGCAAATCTAGTCTTGGTGTATGAGTTCTGCCTCACTGCAGTATAAGAACTTTTTTTTTTTTTTATCTCTTCTTCTCGCTGTTCTGCTGCAGTGCATCGTGGGATTTCCATTTTTTGCTGAATGGGCTGCTTGTTCGAGGGGGAGGAAGCCAAACTCCCTGTAGGATTGAGGGGGGGGGGATGGTAGGGGGTGTCCTGTTTTTTTTTTTTTTTTTTTTTTTTTATTTATTTATATGCAAACCACAGCAAAAAAAAAAAACACATAAAATAACACCTAGTGGATAGTGAGAAAAAGGTTCGCCCTAAACAAACGTTAGAGGTGTCTTGGGGTTAATAGGGCATCTGTGGGCACTGTTGTGGCTTGTAGGATTACATTAGAAGTTAGAACATCGCTTGTTGTACGGCATTGGAGTTGTAGTCCTCAACAGATGTATGCACAAAGCTATTTTGGAGACAAATGATACTTCCCCTTTAAAATGGAGATTTAAACCCCTTAAATGCTACCGAGCTCTCCAACGCATTGCCAGGCAATGCGTTGGAGAGCTCGGTAGCATTTAAGGGGTTAAAATCTCCTTTTTAAATCAAGGGGATTTTAATTTTAATTGTCCTTGATGAGGTAACCCAAATTGGCTTCTCTTGGCCATTTCTATACAAGGCACAAAGGGGGGGGTAGCATTTAACTTGCCATTTGATAGGATGGACTCCTGGCTTGTCTGCTTTAATAGGGGGTAACCACAGGGGTCCTGAAATAAGCCGACAGTTAAGAGGTCTTCAGAGCAACTCAATGAAAGGCATCAGGTCAAAACTGAGCCTCTTTTGAGACGGTCTTTGAAAACATTTTGGAAATGTTCTGCTTCTTGACACCACTCTCCCCTTTCTATCTCTTTTCAAGCCTTTTTTTTTTTAATTCTTTTTATGGGTCAGGATTATGAACCCAAGTGTTGTTTAACCAATGCATGATACGCAATGTGGGGTTAACCTCTCTGGGGCCAGAAATGTCCGCAACCATCTTTCCTGTTAGAATCTTAAAAAAGAATGTGCAGATTCTAGGACTGTGCACAGGGGAAAAAGTTGCAATTTTGTAGCAAGACAGAAAAATTTGCATTCAATGCATTCCATTTAAAGGAACACAGTGCCTTTAAAAAAATAAATAAAAAAATCTCTCTCTCTCTGTGTGTGTGTGTGTGTGTGTGTGTGTGTGTGTGTGTGTGTATTCTATTTGCTTTCAGAGGTCTAAAGTTTTGTATATTCTCAGGCTTCCGTAGATTTTCCTGAATTCTCTGTAAATATGCTGAAATAAGATAACAGCCTTTCTGAATACAAAAGCAATGGGGCACCAAACAGTCAGTTAACTCATTTTAGCTCTTATCGCTCAATACAAACATCACAAACAACTTTAAACAATTGCTCTCCAACCCAGACACTTTTCACACGGGTTAACCCCTTGAGCGACAGAAGGGAATGCAGAGCATTGGGTCGCAATACTTTGCGTACCCCTTTGCCACTCAAAGTGTTAAAAAAGCAAGTTTAGGATTAGATTTTAGGGATGTAATGTGAATTATACGTGCTAGGAAAATGCAATACTTTTTTTGAATGCTAGCGTCCTTTTAAATCAATGTAAATTTTCATTTGACTGTTACAGAATAGTTAGTTTGAAACAGATTTTCTGACACACAAAGGAAAAAAAGACAAGCCCATAGGGGTTCCAGTGCTCTGTGCTAGACGGTCTTTTGGCATTCAGAGAGTTAACACACAGAGTATGCATTCACCAAGCCCCCCTGCTATTTTCCTAGTACAATGGGGTTTTTACGTTATAATTGATGTACCTTATGGTTGGCACCCCCCCCTTTTTAATTATCTTTTTTTTTTTTTTTATTTAGGCTGAGTGGTATGTAAATGCAGTCGGTTAAGTGGGAGGTTTTTAATTAGCAGTTTTAAGTTCATGTGTGAAGTGCCTCGACTTAATCACTTTTCACAGTTTCGTTGTTAATTTGCTAAGTTTTTTGGTGTTTCAAAATATCTATGAAAACTGTGAATTTCCTGTTATTTATTTTTTTTCCTTCATCCCTTCGGGAATGGCCTTGCGAGGGAATATAGTGGCGGACTTGATAACTTCAGGTGAGGACAGCAGAAATGGAGATATGCGTATCTGTCTGCTGTGTAGATGGATTGCCACTAGAACTCCTGGCTGAATACACATTCTGGGTGTTGCACTGTAATCAATAGAAATCTCGGTGTTAGACTGAATAGGTCTGTGACTAGGGAGTATTGATGCTTCGTGCTAAACACTGCATTCATTTGAGTACCATTGTAAGCTAATTTCTCCAATTAGACAAGCTCCTTTAACTGTTCCTTTCTAACGCCAGCTAATAACCTTTGATAAATCCCCCTGGGCCATATGCGCAGACAAAATTGGAGCAAGCCATTTGCAGTGTAGGGGGCGAATAAAAATGTCAACTGAATGAGACGGGGCTTTTAACTCTTGAATGCCACAGAGGTGCTTTGTAATGCGTTGAGACATCTGTTGCATTCGAGGGGGTTAAAATCCCAATCGCTGTCAATGGACATTTTTGTTTGCCCCCAATTGCTTAGTATGGCCATAATTTTTTAGTCCTTTGAGTGCCAGAGGGGTACCCCTCTGGCAAGCAAACGGTTAAGTATATCGTTTTATATTCATTTTGTTTTGGAGGAAAGACAGATATTTAAGCTCCCTTTGTCTCTGTGAGGTTGCTGTGGCATTCAAGGAGTTAAAAAGATTTCTCCTCTTAGGGGGTGCATCTTAAGAAAGCTAACTTTTTAAAGGAACAGTACGAATAGGGAGATTTATTAACACTGAGTGACACTGTTAAATAATTATTAACACTGAGTGACACTCTGTTAAAGTGACAATAAAACAATACAACATTCAAACATGTTTAAAATGCTTTATTGTCCCTTTAAGGATCTGAGAGACGTGGAACACGTTGCGAAGCAATGAGTTGTTCTCCTCTCTGCTCCATAAAGGGTTAAGAATCCTCTTAATGAGAAGAGCTTGAACACACAGTAAAATGTGCCCTCTGATATGCAATGAAGTGTGTGTCTTTGCTTCCCCCCTCCACTAACATAAGGAGCACTGCTGAAACCCCCATTGAACTGAGTGGGACAAATATCTGTAAGTTTGGTAGGCCTCTTGTGAAGAGGCCTGGCACAGAGGCAGTGTTGAGAGCGTTTGAAGTTCAAGTGTCCTTTGTCTCAGTTTGGAGTGCATCTGATTCTGGGAAACAAAAGGTCTTCTTTCGTATCACTTGTGGAATGTTCTAATACTTCTAGAGAGTAACACTTGGAGCCGATTTCCCCCACACACACACATACACACACTACTTACACACACTACTTACACACATACACAACTTACACACACCAGAGGTCCACAATCACACACGCACCCACACACTAGAGGTCCGCCGAGCATTGCAGAGCACTAAACTGGGCTTGTTACAGAACAAACAGTGTTAAAGCTTTCTGGCAGCAAAGGGGTTAAAGATTTAATTCTGGCAGAAACATCCTGTCCATTATTACTGTGGATTGATTAGATTGTAAGCTTTTGCACAGAGATCTCACATCCAATATTTCACGCTACAAAAGCGATTGTCACCCTGTATTGTCTAAACCCTTAAATTGTAAAGCGCTGCACACACTTGGGGCATTATATAAATAAACACATTCATTCATTCACTCATTCATTCATGGTGGAGCAACACTTATAAACAGATGCAATGAAGGTTAACCCTTTGAGTGCCAGAGGCGTATGGAATGCATTGCTCTGCAATGAGTTCTGTACCTCTCTGGCACTCAGATTGTTAACTGACTATTTAGGGAAGGACCGCCTGCATGGTATACTCTCCAGCCCCCTGTTTTTGGGTTGCTATTAGATACGAGAAGGTTACTTCTGTGCTCGTGGTGATTTTTCGCTCCCTGCAACATGATTGGCTGCTGGGTCTTGCCAAGCAACAGATATGGCGTTTGGGTGGGAGAATTGACTATAAATTGGATCCATTTTCTGGTTACGGTTTGGCACAATTGAGAGAATTACCAGTGAGTGGGTTTGTGCTACCTAACACCCAGCCATTTTAGAGGAACATTCGTGACGTGGGATATGTTGTGGGTAGCATTTTTGGTAAATTATTGTTATGTATATTTAACTTAAAATGGACTTTCAAATGCTTATCTCAGCAGAAGGGTTTAAATAATGAATTATTAAAGAGATATTGAGCTGTCAGAGGCTTCTGGCTGGGATGGCGGTGCTAATCTGAAGTCATGTTTGGCCTTGCTAGCCGATATGTTCTTATGATTGGTATTTACAGAATGGTTATGTTTTGCTTAGAAATTAATAAACTCTGCAGCCTTATAACTATTCCCTGCGTCCTGGGTGGGTTTAATTTGTTATTTAACGTTAAAAGGTGGGAGGCGGCTATCTGTTCTCTGTGTTGGGGTTCTCTCGAGAGGTTAAAAGCTTTATCTATGTTGATGGGAATTTGGAGACTTTGGATTTTGTGTGCTGTCGTGCAGTTGCTTTGCCATAGCCGTAATTCACTTTTGCCATTGTGCATGTGGCACTATGAGTGTCAGAGGTGTGTGTGACGCATTGCCCTGTAACACGTTTCGCACTCTTCCGGCACACACAGGATTTAAAGTTCAGGGATGTGCGCTGAACAAGTCAGTGGGTCTTATGAAGATGGGTAACCTGAAAAATGGCACCATAGGCAACAAATGCATATATTGCTTTATTAAAATGGGATTTTTAAACTCATGAATGCAGTGCGTTGGAGACTTCTATAGCATTCGCAAATTTAAAAAGCTCCATTTACATCAAGGAGGATTTTGGGGTGAATTCTGATGTATCCACTATGGAACAGTTAGTTTGAACAAGAGATGGTCTGGTTCTTTATATATAACTAGTTGAACAGCCCGTTACACGGGCCACAGTGCCTCTGGCAGCCGGTCGCGGGGCAGTCACGCGCAGTAGAGACTGCCCGCGCCACTGCTGATACAGAGCTGGATGCTCCTTCGGAGCGCCCAGCTCTGTATCAGCCGTGGCGCGGGCAGTCTCTACTGCGCATGACTGCCGCATGCGCAGCAGTGTCTACTGCACATGTCGGGCGTTACACACGATTTAGCGAATTATTATATAGGATATCTACGTAGAAAAGCTGTTCACATGTTTTGTGTATGAGTATAATGGTGAGGCAGATTTACTTCCCTTGAATGCAGCAAGCGAAATGCATCAGGTCAGGGAATGTTGCACTGAACGAGTCAAGGCCTAAGACTATAGAAAATGGACATTTACCTCGTGAACACTATTCACTTTCTGCCAGATTCACGTCATGGACTGAGATGGGTGCCCAGTTCCTGTTTACACTATCAATGTTCAGATGTGATCACGGCTCCTGCACGTAATGACATTTATATATGTGTATAACTGTTCCAAATGTAAACATTGAGTGCAAGAGCCCGAAGGCTAGGCTATCCAAACCAAATATATATTTAAGAGCTATAAGAATTGACCGTGAGTTACCTAGATCTGTCTGGTGTGCAGACATATAATAATATCAACGTAGACCTGAATGTTATCCCTTTGAATGTCTCCGGTCAGAATTCCGTCCCCAGTGGATATTTATATTCTGGGAAACAGTGGTGACGTTATGTAATTTGGTGGTTGCTGGATGATAACTACTTGTGCGAATTGTGAAATATAGGTCTAATACTAAAAATATAAAAAATGGTTTTAGTTGTTTGGAGACGGCGGTCTTGCTTGTTACTAAAGTATTTTGATGTCACTGGTGTATAAATGCATTTTTATTCATACATTCTGGTTTAATCCTCTTACATTTGCCGCAGTTCTCGGCACGTAGGTCATGATAAGTCTCTGTATAGCGGTTTCCTTTGCTTTTACTAAGAACATAATTTGCCTTTTCTAGAGAAATAACCTAATCTAAAGTTTTGAATTTTTCATCAAGAAATTTGCAGTGTTTCGTTATCCAGGGATTTCCCCCAGAAACCTGCACCCATGCGTGACAATATCCTGTTTTAGAAGTTTTTATTTGCCATCGACACAATGAACCCTTTGAGCGCCGAAACTGTGTGCAACGCATTGATTTGTACTGTGACGCACCTCTCTGGTCTTTAACCCGTTGAGTGCAAGAGAGTAAGAGAGCTTAAAGCATTATTTTAGCTATCTCTCTGGCACTCAAATGGTTAAATGATTAACCCTTTGAGTGCCAGTGGGGTACGGGACGCATTGCAAAGCAATGCATTTTGTACCCCTCTGGCACGCAAAGGGTTAAGCAATGCTTCCATACCCCTCTCCACTTAAAGGGTTAAAGGGATAGTACTACTTAAGGATTACTAATCCCTATAGTTAAGTCCTTTTAAAAATACATGTATTGCCCCCAGTTTCATCTCTCAAACCTTTATGGTTTGAGAGATAATCGCTCCTAAAGTTGCCCTCTCCCTCCCCCTTCCCCGTAGTCTGTGTTCTAGCTGACTGCAGGGAAGCAAGTCGTACGACTTTCAGGCGGCTCTCCAGCACAGCCGCGATCTCGTTAATAAAAAAGAAAACTTTCACTGAAATGGTCTTTTACGAGTGCTTGGTTTGCAAGCGCATGTAGAAGACTGTTTTAGTGAAAGTTTTTTTTTTTAATTAATGCGATTGCGGCTCTGCTGCAGAGCCACCTGATGATCTAAGACCGGATTTCCCTTCAGTCAGCTACAACTCTGACTACAGGGAAGGGGGAGGGAGAGGGCAACTGTAGGACCGATCATCTCTCAAACCTTAAAGGTTTGAGAGATGAAACTGGGGGCAATACATGTATTTTTAAACGGACTTTACTACAGGGATTATTAGTAATACTTAAGTATTACTATCCCTTTAATGTAACCCAGGGGGCAGGAAACTCTTCTCCCATTGGCTGTTGGGGGCTATCACTGTTATCCCTAACCAGTAATCAGCCTTTGAGACTGCAATTTGGATAATCATTGGAGCATAGATGACCTAGCTTTGGGCAGAATTGGTTAACCCCTCTGGTTCCCATGGAGTTAAAGTGATAGTAATGTTTCATAATAAAAGCAGCTCTAATTAATCATCATAGTATTTGGACCTTGGAGAGTGTTATTTCAGTTCTGTCAGAGTTGTAGTTCCAGAGTAATTCAATGACAAAGTGTCCCCCTCCCGCCCCTTTTACTGATGTCACACTGTTCAGCCAGAGAAGAAGGGAGGTGCCCAGGTAGACTGCAGAGAGGGACAATCTTCAATTAAGATAAGGGAAAAACCTGAAAAGCTTGTCAAGGGGGGCAGGGATTTCATTGTTTTCACAGGAATAAGAGTGTCCCCTTCTGTTATCTGTCTGGTCTATGGACTGTATTCCACATCTGAGAAGAGATGGCTTACACTAGGTAAAAGGGGCGGGAGAGGGAGACTTTGCTTGTGAATCTCTCTCAAACCTCTCAAAGACTCATATAGTTTTTTTAATTCCTACAAAATAAAATTAAAGTTAAAACGAAGTATTACTATCCCTTTAAAGGTGTGGCCATAGATGGCAAATGTTCCATATTCACAAAGATAAAGAGACGCAATTGTCGTCGTTGGGAGAGGACAAATGCAAAATTCTCGTTTATTTAAATGGTTCGATTTAACTGGATTCTATAGGTCTCCAACCAATGCACTGGAGATCTTGTTAGCGTTCAAGGGGTTAAATTCCCATTTCAATCAATGGTCATTTTTGGGAACTTACATTTGGCCCAAAATTGCTTCTCATTATCTTCCTGAATGCGGCCCTAAGTGCGTGTTCGGAGGGGTTTATCATCACGTCTGCGCCTCTCTCCTAGGACTGGGCTTGTGAATAATTTAACAAGTGCAGGCAGAGCTGTCTACAGAAGCCACATTGTTAGAAATTCTCCACTCAGCAGACAGCTAGTCTGGGCAGGCGGTGAGGATACTTTTTTTTAAAGTCAATATTCCATCATCTTGTCAGATTTAACCATTTCAGTGCCGCGGGGCTTTTCGCTCCAGATGTCGTAGAGCTTGGAAGACTGAAGGCGGCAGTTGTAAAAGGAAATCGGTTAACCCGTTGAGTGCCACGTAGGTACCCAACAGACTGCAATGCTTTTGGAGAACCTCCCTGGCTCTCGAAAGGTTAATGATTATGTATCCTTTTTATATGTCAACTGCAAACTAGTACTACACACGTAGTGTTTATAGTACAGCTCACCTGGATTGGAAGATTAGGTGCGGCATTGTGTAGCACTGTTAAAGCAACACACACACAAAAATTAATAAATAAATGGGTTGATGAAACTTTAACCCCTTAACGACCAGCGGACGCGGGGTGAGTGGTCCTTTAAGGACCAGATAGAGAATTTTGGCGTGCCACCCCACGTGACTGATCACGTGGTGCGGCACGCTGAACTGAGGGACTGAAAGAGATCGCTCCGGTCTTGGAGCGATCAAATTCAGTCCCCAGTATTACTCACCGCGTTCCTGCAGGAGCGCGGTGAGTAATAGTACATGACGTACCAGGACCGTCACTGGTCCTTAAGTACCGGACCAGCGTGATGGTCCGGGTACGTCACCAGACTCTAAGGGGTTAAGCCTATGAGTGCCATAGAGGTAACCAATGGATTAAAAAAAAAAAAAAAAAAAAAAAAAAAAAAAAAAAAAAAGCCCAACAGCTTATTTTTCAAGAAAGCCCCAAGTGGGGGGGAAAATAATATTTCCGGACTCCAGATGTCAGCCAGATGTTTCCCTGGATCAGCATCCTAACTGCATTGAAGCCAACTGTCATAATTCTCACTACTGTTCTGTGCTAGATAGGCATCCATTGCTTTTTTGAAAGCAGTTACAGTATCTGCAAGCACAGCATCCCGAGGCAAAGCATTCCATAGCTTTACTGCCCTTACTTTAAAAAGATCCCTGCCTGTGTGTGTGTGTGTGTGTGTATATATATATATATATATGTATAAAATATATAATGTATATCTCACGCACACTCTTACACTTCTGCTACATACATGTGGGTGCACTCATGTGTATACACACACCCCGGCTGTAAGAGGGTTTGTAGCTTGACAACAGCTGGAGGGCCTCGCTTTTGGAGACCTCTGACCTATGACTTAGCAGCAGGGATAGCCGTTGTTTTTGAGTGTGCTCAGAGGGCAGTGACACACGTCCTGCTCATAGTAATACACAGTAACTGAACATGTTCGCTGTGCTTCAGACTTGACATGCGCCCCCCCCCCCCCCCCCCCGTAGCCCCCTTCTTAAAGATCCCAGATGGTAAATAACAGCGGGAGGTAAAGGGGGAACCATTGTGCCTTTTCTTATTCCTAATTTAAGTCTTCACTGTCTGTCCATCTCTTTTCTAAGTTTCTTTCTTTTCACTTTGACTCTTTTCTCTAAATGATCAAATTAGGCTGTCCATTTGGGAGCTTTTGGGGAGGGAGGAGGGTGCTAATCCGCCAAACTTCACAAATTCTCTCTATGTAGCTTGTGTCTGTCCCCTGTCCTCCTCGCTCAACCAGCCAAAGGTTGTTACCCTTGAGATGTACCCCGTAGAAAACAATAATATCTGTTTTGTGAAACTTGGTTCTGCAGCAAAGTTGCCCCCTTAACCCTTTGAGTGCCAGAGGGGTACGCAGTGCAATGTGTTGCGTACCCCTCTGGCACTCAAAGGGTTAAGTCACCGGTTTTGAACTTGGCCTTAAATATTTGAAACCGTCCCATACTACACGGGGACCTGTGAGACGGGGAAGCTGTAATGGCACGTAAATAGGAAATTTCAGCCTTGTAGTTAAAGCAGAACTACCACCCCTTTTAAACTTTGCCCCAAATAATTACCCATCTGGTGACTAGCTGCTCAGTATTGCTAGTCGCCAGAATTATTACCGCGTTATTGAGAATTATACACTGCTCCCGGGACCGACAGCCAGGAAATAGCTCAGACATCTTTCCATAGTGACGTCTGTGTGCCTGCGCTGTCAGTCCCATCCTGCTCTAGGAGGTGTTGCTGGGAGCCATTCGGTACCAACAGGGATTGACAGCGCAGGCGCGTCGATATCACTATGGAAAGATGTCTGCGCTGTTTCCTGGCTGTCAGTCCGGGAGCAGTAGGAATTCTCAATAACCAAATAATAATACTGGGGGCTAGCACTACTACTGAGCAGCTAGTCTCCAGATGGGTAATTATTTGGGGCAAAGTTTAAAAGGGATGGTAGTTCTTCTTTAATGCCCACCAACGCTTTGGTTGGCGATCTCTGAGGGTTAACCCATTGTGTGCCAGAGGCTTGTCAAGAAATGTATAATACCTCTTTGTCTCTCAAAAGGTCAGTACGATTTGCTATCTTTTGATGTTTGCTTTTGTATTCTCCTTTTCGTGAAAATATACAAATTTTTTTTAAATGATCTAAAATGAAGATTCCCCCCCCCCCAAAAAACAAACAAACAAACAAACAACCTTCAAGGAAATTAAGCGTTTGCGTACCTGAGGTTGTCCAGTGCATTTCGAAGAGATGCAGTGGGCAACCCTCTTGCACTAAAAGTGAGTGCCAGAGGTTGTACAGGAAGCAGTGCATATTACATACCTCTTTGGCACTCAGAGTGTTAAAGGGATTGGTATTTCTAAGTGTTCCAGGGATGAAGGAAGCGCAGGCGCCTGAGAGACGGAGCTCCTAAAATTTTACTGCTGTCTCCTACGTTTGTGGAGCATTTTACATACTCCTTTGTACATGCTGACTCCAAAATCATTTTTATCTGGCTTGAAAGTTCTTTTAAATTTGAAAGAACTTTTTTAGGGTTTGTCAACATCTTTTTTTTTTAATACTGCCTCAAACTTCTGGCAGGGTAGTGTTTGGTCAGTTCCTTCCCTTTTCTTCTGTTTTGCCTTCTGTGTGGGGAAGAGGCCCCTTATCCCCTGCGGCCCTCACTATGTCCCCCCCCCCCCCCCAAGTATCAGGGGACCCTTCATGTCACGGCGAGCTGGATTTATAGTGGGATTTTTGCTACCCTTCCTTGACCCGAACCGCTGCCAAGCGTTGGCCACTGCTTTTGTCTCCAGCCTCACTCGATTGAATCGAAGTGTTTGGTGAATAGAAAAATTGAAAGGATTAATGAATTCCCTAGCTGCTATGGGGTGACTGTCCTTTTGTATGCCTTTGTTTTATGCTGTTGAATATTAATGGAAACGGGGTGACAGGTCTGGTTAAGAGTCGCTGGTTCTTCAAAAGGTGAAGGGGGAAGGGGCAGAGTTTTTTTTTTTTTTTTTTTTTTTTTCTTTTGCAAATTTTGGTGTTGTTGAAAACCCGTGTGGCTGCTCCTGTAGCAGCTGTGTTACATACTACTTTTTTGTTAACAGGGGTATCAAAATGAAGGGTTTAATGTTTTCTGGATTTATATTGGTAATTCAACTGCTTTTGATTTTGAAAAACAATCGTCATTTACTTGAGGGGCGGCCAACAGTGACTCTGTAGCAGTTGTTGGACTACAGCTCCCATCATTCTTAGCCAAGAGGTTAACCCTTTGAGTGCCAGAGGGGTACGCAATGCATTCCTCTGGCACTCTGAGGGTTAAAAATGTATTTAAATGACTGGGAATATATGTTCTTTTTATTTATATGTTTTGGTGCTTTTTGTACCTCTTTGCTTTGTAAAGAAGGCCATTCCTGCTTTAACAAAAAACATAATCCTAGTTCCGAAATCTTTATTTTATTATTTATGGCAACTTCTACTTTTTCCTTTTACTACCCTTAGGGGTGATGTGCAAAGTGAATTAGGAGCAATCTGGTGGCAAATAAGACGCAGCAAATTCCTACTGATGCAAATAGTACTTATTTTAACCCTTGAATTCTAGGTCCCAAATGCCTTTGAGGTCGAGAGCTTTTTAGTATTCAAGGCGTTAAAAGTCCCATTTACTAAATTAATTATTATTCATTATTATTCATATAGCGATAAGCTTAGAAATAGTACTATTATCTATCATAAGTACAGAGTTATTAAGAAATCCTACTTCTTCTGAGACTGACGGCCAGGCATCAGCGCAGACATCTTGGCTTAGAGACGTCTGCGCTGTGCATCCCGATCTCCTCTAGGAGGTGCTGCATTGTACCTTAAGGTAACAGGAAGTGACTGACAGCGCAGGAGCACAGATGCCTCTAAAGCAGGAAGGCAGCCCATCAGTAGGATTTCCTAATAACACTGTACTTATGATAGATAATACTACTATTTCTAAGCTTATCACTATATGAATAATTATTCGGGGGGACTTATTTGGGGTGATAGTTCCGCTTTAAATCATAAGGCACTATATTATAATTTTTTGTTTATCTATTCAACACCTGTCCTTTTAACCCCTTAACGACCAGCGGTCGCGGGGTGTGTGGTCCTTTAAGGACCCGATAGAGAACTTTGGCGTGCCGCCCCACGTGACTGATCACGGGGGGCGGCACGCCGAACTGAGGGACTGAAAGAGATCGCTCCGGTCTTGGAGCAATCAAATTCAGTCCCCGGTATTACTCACCGCGCTCCTGCAGGTGAGTAATAGTAGGTGACGTACCAGGACCGGACCAGCGTGACGGTCCGGGTACATCACCGGACGCTAAGGGGTTAATACCCAAATAGGTGCCATAAAAAACAAATATTGCTGTCATTCCCATTGACTTTTAATGGCATTTTTCAGCCCTTGAATACTAGGCTTGCAATTCACCGGTAGAATTCAAGTGGTTAAAAGCCCCATTTATATTGGTGGGCGACTTTAACCCCCCCCCCCTACATGGTGCATTTGGTTTACTCCAGAGTTGCTCATCTGTTGCTTTTTGCCTAAACCCCAGTCGCCTCCCAAAGTGCCTTTAAAGCTCTTTTCTAAAGTTTTCTAAGCGCCTGGAGCGTCCAGCTGTGTCGATGCTGGCGCTCTCTTGTATTGTGAAGTGAGAGCAGGGCACCGGGTCGATCAGCTTATTTTGCTTCCTTTTCATTCTGTAACTCGGCGTATGACCTCTGACATAACATATAGCCTTTTGTTTATAGATATACGCTAAGGAAACACGTTTTCCATATCTGGCAGCTGCTGTTTACACCAGAATGGCAGCGTTGTGCTGCTGGCCTCCTGGATGATGATCCGTTGGTCACCCAGGTTGATTTCTTATGTGCCTTCTGCCCCTTTCTTCCAGCCCCTCCTTTCTTGGACATTTGGCGGCTTTTTTTTTTTTTTTTTTTTATCTTGTGAAGCTTCCGAATAAGCTTTATCTGAAATGGGAAGCCGTATGATAGCCATGAATAGAAGCCAGTGTTCCTTTGTTAAGGAAGCGCTCCCTTTCCTCCTACTCGACTCATTCTCCTAAAGCTTGGGGGCCTTTCTGCTTGTTTGGTATGACTTGGTGTGTGTGTGTGTGTGTGTGTGTGGGGGGGGGGGGAAGGTGTCCCTTTTGGCTTAACCACTTACGCACCAGAGGGAAAGGCTAACACTTCAAATTAAATATGACTTTAAATATCATATACTTACATCGAAGCATATTAAAATAGTATAATAAAATATTATACTTTAAAATTATTTTATGGATCTATAAATGATTTTCAAGTAGGATAGGCAACGCTTCTGCGGCCATTGGCAACATTTGTCAACTGTGTTGTTTCGCTCTCCCGTTTCCTGCGTTCTGCTGCTGATTTGAAAGCAGGAGAGGTGTGAATGATGGCTGACCAACGTGAGCCAACCAGTATTTGTCTGGTGCAAAAGTAGGCTTTCCTCTCATTGGTGGTTGTGATGAATATCACAGCCTCAAGCTACACTCGTGTGAAAGGTCTTTAGGCCGCCTTGCAGACCTTTCTTACTGCAACTTTACTGCATTTCATAAGGAATGCAGTAAAGTTGCAGCATGCTGGACTTTTCTATGTTGAAATGAGATGACAGTTAAATTATAGCCCAGCATAAGGTTTTTCATAATAGCGAAAGGGGCTGTCTATTCAGAGAACATTTGGTTCATTTTATTTGAGATTTACACACTACTCTTGTATTCAGAAATGCTGTTAACTTGTTGCATCTCATTTACAGAGAGTGCAGCACTCCATTCTGAGACGCCTAGCAAAATTGTTGCGGTACAAAGAGTTCAGGGAGCTCTAGAATTGGCATGAATGGCTGCCCCCACAGAGCATATGTAAGATTAGGTTTTAGGCCTCTGAAAGCAAATATAGAATTTTTTTTCTCAAATATCTTCGCATGGAGTAGGATATTTAAGTGTATACAAGTCCAGTTCATTTTTAGATCTTGATGTTCCTTTGTTCCTTTAAGAACCAGAGCGGTGCATAACTCTGTGCTAAGCACTGGGTTTTCCCACCTCTCTGGTCCTTAAAGGGATAGTAATACTTTGTTTTAACTTTATTTTATTTTGTAGGCATTAAAAAAACATGAAGAATGATATAAGTCTTATCTCCCAAACCTTTATGGTTTATGAGATATTCACAAGCAAAGTTTCCCCCTCCCGCCCCTTTTACCTACTGTAAACAATCTTTTCTCAGATGTGGAATCCAGTCCATAGATCAGACAGATAACAGAAGGGGACACTCTTATTCCTATGAAAACAATGAAATCTCTGCCCCCCTTGACAAGCTTTTCAGGTTTTTCCCTTATCTTAATTGAAGATTGTCCCTCCCTGCAGTCTACCTGGGCACCTCCCTTCTGCTCAAGCTGAACAGTGTTACATCAGTAAAAGGGGCGGGAGGGGGATACTTTGTCATTGAATTACTCTTGAACTACAACTCTGACAGAATTGAAATAATACTCTCCAAAGTCCAAATACTATGATGATTAATTAGAGCTGCTTTTATTATGAAACATTACATCCCTTTAAAAGTTTAAATTGATGGTAATGTCTGCGTAAAATGAGTTGCCCGAGTCTTCTGTATTGCGCTGTGTCTAAGCTCTTCCTTCTTTGTAGTTCAAAAGTTATGAAGCACTGAAGATCCACCGCCCGCCCCTTTCTTGCTGCATCTTCTGCGTGACATGGGGAGAAGCGGTGGATATTCAGTGCTTCATAACTTTTGAACTACGAAGAAGTAAGCGTTTAGACATAGCGCAATGTGTTCCTTTTAATATACAGAAGACGCGGGCAACTAATTTTACATAGACATTACTATCACTTTAGTGGTCAATGTGCTGTGTATTGCTGGGTTGAAACAGGTTTCTCCATTCATTTTTCTACCTGCACATCCGCAAGTAGAGAAAATCTGGAATTTTGGTGGATATGAGATTTTTTTTCATTGCGTTTTAGACACCTTGAGCTGTGGAATATGCTCCCGCTGTCTAAGTAAACTTTGCAATTTACATTTAACTCGTGTCAAGACGTGGTGGTCCTGTAGATCATATATGATTGTGGTTTAACCATTTGCGGGGCCAGGGGTGCATGCAAGCATTGCTCTGCGTTGCACACACCGTTACCTGCAAAGGGTTAAATGATTGATATATACAGAACACATAACGTTATCTGTAAGACTAACGCTAAAGTATATCGTGGGTGTCTTTGGATAGGAGGAGGCAGACGAAACTTCAGAATCTCATATGACAAATCTGCATCTTTCAAGCCCTCCACAGGATGTAACCCAAGCGGCTGGAAATAATGCGAGCATTGTAAACAAAGCCTGACTGCTCCCTTGGTAATACATTCCCCTTCTCATCCTATTTTTAGTGTAGTGAACATTTGAGAAATCCCAGGAGCTGGGCCTTGATTGGGATAAATCCCGGTGGTTGATCTCATGACGGACCTTTCACCTGGAAGCTGGATTCAATACGTGCCTTACATTTCACCATAAATTGCAACTCTTAGAATTGTAAGGAACACCGGGTGGAATGCAAAAAAAGTGGCGCATTAGCTAATTATTTTTTTTTATTTTTTTGAAAGCCGTAAATCTATCCACTTGTTCATGTTGTCATGCAAGAAACATGCTAAGGCCTTGATGCTAAATGGCACATTCTTCTAAACTAACGGCAAAGTTAGTGAATGCCCCTAAATTAAAGGGATAGTAATACTTCGTTTTAACTTTATTTTATTTTGTAGGCATTAAAAAAACATGAAGAATGATATAAGTCTTCTCTCTCAAACCTTTATGGTTTAAGAGATATTCACAAGCAAAGTATTCCCCCCCCCCCCCCCCCCCCCGTTCAGCCAGATCAGAAGGGAGGTGCCCAGGTAGACTGCAGAGAGGGACAATCTTCAGTTAAGATAAGGGGAAAACCTGAAAAACTTGTCAAGGGGGGCAGGGCCTTAATTGTTCTCATAGGAAGAAGATTGTCCCCTGCTGAGAAGAGATGGCTTACACTAGGAAAAAGTGACGGGAGGGGGAAACTTTGCTTGTGCATATCTCTCAAACCATAAAGGTTTGAGACATAAGACATATCATTCTTCATGTTTTTTTAATGCCTACAAAATAAAATAAAGTTAAAATGAAGTATTACTATCCCTTTAAGGGTATAGTTAGCCAGACGTAATGTGTGGTAGTTGCTTTGCTTTGCCGAATTAGGCGCAATCACTAATCCTCTTACATTTTAGCCACACCCTTTTTTAAATGCACGCACATACGTTCGCCAAGTCTGAAAAAAAATATTCACAATTCAGGAACATTTTGGTGTTAATCATTTTGCCATCAAAAGTGCATTGTAAACGTCCATCCTGCATATTTTTGCATTCCACCCATCAACACCTAATTATACCCCATCCCCGCACCCATCCTTAGCAGAGAGTTCAACTTGATTTTTTTTAATCCATTCAGCATGAAGTAATTCCCCCAAAATGTATTTTAATTAGTGCTGGCTATTATGTCCATGGAGATAGACGTGATTCATTTTGCCTGACCCTAAACTCCTCCAATTAATTCTTTAGTGGGAGGAGTTGTTGGCAAAAAGAAAACATGTCTGCTTCCATAGACAAGATTTCCAGTACTAATCAAAGACTAATTGTGGAGAACCAATCAAAAAAATAGATTCTTGGGGCCGAATGTTCAAATGAAAAGTGGGGCAAACCATTTGGGCACTATAGGGGAGAGCTACAAATGATCTTCCATAAAACAGTTCCACGTCTCACACTGTAACAGGGTCACAAGGAACTATTTTAAGCAATTGCTTGCTAAAGTCGATTGGTTTCTTCTCTAGCTCATAATAGCAATGTGCTAAGAATTGCCTTGTATCCATTTCAGTCTCTCGGGAGCTGTTGGCCTCTAGAAGTCCAGGGAGGGTTTTGTTGTTGGTGGTGGTGGGGACCATGAAAGGCAACCTGATTATTTCCAACGGCCACAAATGTGGCTTCTAAGACCTGTAAGGGAAAGAAACCTTGTCTAAAGGGATAGTAATGTTTCACAATATAAGCAGCTCCAATTAATCTTCATAGTATTTGGGCCATGGAGAGTGGTATTTCATTACTGTCAGAGTTGCAGTACAAGAGTAATTGACTGATAAAGTATCCCCCTCCCGTCCCTTTTACTGATGTAACACTGCTCGCCTCAGAGCAGCAAGACTGTCCGGATGGATCGCAGAGAGGGACAATCTTCACTGATCATAAAGGAAAAACCTGTCAAGCGGGGCAGGGCTTTCCTTATGATCACAATAAGAAGATTGTCCCTTGCTGTGACCTGTCCTGTCATGTGACCAGATCCCACATCTGAGGTGAGGTGGCTTACACTAGGTAAAAGGGGCAGAAGGGGGGATACTTTATCATTCAATTACTCTTGTACTACAACTCTGACAGTATTGAAATAACACTCTCCATGGCCCTAATACTATGAAGATTAATTGGATCTGCTGTTTTTAGGGAAAGAAAACTTGTTTAACTTTTTGTTAGTTTCACTTCCTGCAGTTGGTTGATAATGTTCCTCTGGAATAGAAGACAGGAGGTCAACATTTCGAGCACCAGAAGGGGCAATGTGTTGGACCCTCTTTTCCTCCTGGCACTCAAAGGGTTAAAACGGTGGGAATTATGTATTGACGCAAAACAAATGTTAATGCGGTCTTTTAGATTGAAAATGCTGAATCGAGAACGAGTGTGTTGATACCATGGTGGGCTTTCTTCCGAAGACGACTTGTAGCGTTGGTTGCTTCAGGTTCCGGAGCCTTGCAAAAAGAATGGTGTATGAGGCAGCGAACGTGATATGGTACTGAGTGAAAATTAATTTTGGAGAACCAATCCGCACTTGTTCCGTATGGTGCGGTTGAGTTTGCATCATAACTGAGAGTCTCTTGCTTTTTACACAAGGATTAAAGACCTGGAGTATCCATATTCGCAATACGTTGCACCCCCTCCCCCTCTGTTTCTCAAGGGGTTAAGTTCGAAATGTAATTGAAACGTCTATTCCTTATCTATGAGCTGCAAAAAAAGAAAAACATGTTTTGTCTTTAAATACCCTATCTGACGGATGTTCTCTGATATCAGACAGGGAACTCTCTGTCTCCAGAAAGTCAAGTTGATGTCTGCGTACACTTCCTCTTTTCATTAATATTGCCTGTTTCAGCTGTGCAAGGGCAGCGCTTGTTTTTAGAAAACTTGGTTTATTGTAAATAAAAAAAAAAATTATATATATTAAGAAATATTCATAAATAATAGACCTTATTCATTCTTGGCGCTGAGTTCAAAGGAGACTTCCCAGAAATATCAATGTTTTTTTTTTTTGTTTTTTTAAAAAGAAGTTTGTTTAACCCCTTAGATACCTCTCTGGCACTCAAAGGGTTAAAGGGATAGAAATACTTAAAATGTAAAAAAAAAAATATGTTGTAGGGTTTATCCCCCTGAGTAAAACAAGGGTACTCCCACTGCTGAAAGGTGTTTCATTCAAAAGTTATTAATTTTCAAAGTTGAATTTTTTAGGTGCAATATCACAGTGGCCTGAAATTGTACAGTGGCGCTGTTTCTACACGATCCTATGGACAGCTCTGGTCCCAGGACCATAAATATCCATAGGATGGTTTAGCAACAGCGCCACTGTACAATTTCAGGCCACTGTGATGTTGCACCTGAAAAATTCAACTTTGAAAATTAATAACTTTTGAATGAAACACCTTTCAGCAGTGGGAGTACCCATGTTTTACTCAGGGGGATAAACCCTACAACATATTTTGTTTACATTTTAAGTATTACTATCCCTTTAAAGCGTGAGCTCTGGCATGCCTGCTGGGGAGCAGAACAAATGGCGCAATGCAGGAAACGTGCGCAATCGCTATTTCCCATGTGAAAACCACTAGGGAATAGGTTTGCTCGTGATTTTGTTGAATTGCCCATGAAAATTCAAGATTAGCGAACGGCTGCATATTTTTTTGTGGGCGTGGCTAAGATTAACAAATCTGTGTGAGTGAAATAGCGGATGCGCCCAATGCAAGAACTGCTATGGCGAATGAATGTATACGTCAGTGTAGTGTTGTCGTAAAATGGAATTTTTCATGCTCAATTCAAAAAGCGTTCGATATTTAGCTTCCTGGATTAGAATATGTTCAAAATCTTATCTGTGCACAAAAATGCCTTTATCTGATCCGAACGTTTCTTGCATTGCGTCAAAAGTCTTTGTGAAAACGACCCCCGTTGCTCCCTTGTTCGATCTGGCAGTCCAGTCTCGTTGGGCTATGGGTGCACTCTCCATAGATCTTGGTAATCCCAGAGGCCTATGTGGGCCAAGGTGGGGGGGAGTCTGTTTTGAGTCATTCGCCCACTCCCCCCAAAAAAAACAAAAAGCTGCCCCATTTTAACAGTTCCCCTCCAGGATCTGGTTCTGCAAGGGTTAAACAATGTATGAGTGTTGGCTCTGTGTGATATTCCGTACAGTCAGAGAAGAAACCTGTGTCATTTTGAATTTGAAAAGTATGGTGTTATTTTTGGATTTAGACTTGTTTATCCCCAACGTACACTAGACTGATGAAGGAAATATCCTCGTGTTGTAAGAGAGAGCGGACATTCTGTTCACTTGTGTGACCAGTCAGCGGTGCACCGAGGGTATGGATTAATGTTTAACTACACCTATCCTTATCAGTGACCCCAGTGAATCTCTGGACTTGGCTGCTGTCTTTGTGATACCGCCCTGTCCTCTCCTGTAATGTCTAAGGACTGTATGTACAATAACAATGAAATGAGTAATGACAGCGATGGAGAGTTGAATGGATATGTGTCAAAGGGTGCATTAGCCCCTTGTGTGCTCAAGACATCTCAACGTGTTGATTCGCAAAGTGTTCAGACCTCGTTAGCATTCAATAGTAAATCTCTTATTATGGATTAAAAAAAAAACCCAAAGAAACCTATTTTACGTTTTCCCATGCAGAGCACCTATATCTTCAGCTGTGGGTGATGTCCGCTCCTTGCTCTGTGCTCATGGAAAAGAAAACATCTATACTTTCCATTAGAAGTCCTGTGCTGATCAATCCGCTATCGTTGGGCTTCTGGGGAGAGATCTCCTATGACCTCTAAGTGAGGTGCTAACGTCACCCAGACATGCAGATTTCTGTGATCTGTAGGAGGTGAAGCAGAAAGGCACTGGTTGGTTATCTATCGGAACTTTGTTCCCATAACTCTGAGGGAACTGCCAGTGGTTTAAAGAGATGTTTTATTCACCTGTGCTGCCCCTTTAAAGGGATAGTAATGTTTCATAATAAAAGCAGCTCTAATTAATCATCATAGTATTTGGACTTTGGAGAGTGTTATTTCAATTGTGTCAGAGTTGTAGTTCAAGAGTAATTCTTGACAAAGTATCCTCCTCCCGCCCCTTTTACTGATGTAACACTGTTCAGCCAGATCAGAAGGGAGGTGCCCAGGTAGACTGCAGAGAGGGACAATCTTCAATTAAGATAAGGGAAAAACCTGAAAAACTTGTCAAGGGGGGCAGGGCTTTCATTGTTCTCATAGGAAGAATATGACTTATATCGTTCTTCATGCTTTTTTAATGCCTACAAAATAAAATAAAGATAAAACGAAGTATTACTATCCCTTTAAAGTCCCATTCGTATCAGTGGTAATGGCAATTTGTTCTTTTTTTGCTGCAGCCCAGAATTGCTCTGTTTTTATTTTTTGCGTATGGCATAGTGTTGACTTTGACCGTACCCTTTTTAGCTTTATTTATGCCATTCTTGTGATTGACATTTGTACACGGGGTCAAAAGTCTAATGGCGTTCACATAGAGCAGTTTTCTGCAAATGCTGGTAGTATTCATCCGTAGTGAACGTGTACCCTGGGTCCCTGGCCATGGAGTGATTCCTAGTCTCTGCACAGTACACAATAGGGAAGGCTCTGGTCACTATCTGGCCAGGTCACAGCTGCTGACCGAGTTCTCTCTGCCCCGCTGAGTTGAGGAACGGAATTGTTGATCATTCCTCTTGTATTGCATTGGACTTGTGACAGAGCTGTGGCTGTCTGCACATGATCTCCATAGCGTGACCTATGAACAGTGGGCAGGTCACAGTGACTGTGCCCGCGCTTAACTTTCACAACCACCGGTTAACCCTTTGTTCCCTTTCAAAATCAATGACTATCGGTGGTGCTACAATATTAGCCGATTAAGCGGCTGCTAAGGGAGTCCCCACTTGGTCACAGGGCCACACAGCACTTATATGTAAACAAAATTAGAAATACCGACGAGAGGGCAAAGGGGGGGCCCCATGTGAATTTTTTGATTAGGGCCCCCCAAAAACGCAAGAGTCGCCTCCGTGGATGACTGATACAAGAATAAGGGTCTTATCCATCCCACTAAAGAGGTTCAATTCTGGAGTAAAACTGTTTCTTTATCATTCAATCACTCTTGAACTACAACTCTGACAGTATTGAAATAACACTCTCCATGGCCCAAATACTATGAAGATTAATTGGAGCTGTTTTTATTGTGAAACGTTACTATCCCTTGGTACCCTATGCTAATTGTGGTACCAGTAATATTTAATATGCTAATAAAGCTGTTCAGTGACATTTCATATGCTAATAAAGCTCTGTGCTGAACCAGGGTATTTTTACTTTCATGTTTCCCTGAAATAAAATTGTGGATATCTCCTAAACTAGACATCTGCTAGACTTTTGGTTAATACGAAAATAATAATAATAATTCAAGATGACCGGTCCAATTGATAAGGCCCTAAGTCTGTTAGAACCTACAGTGATATTAGATGTTATCCACCTAACTGCATTTTGGCCGTTTAACTGCCTAAATGCCAGAAACTTCTACAGTTTGTTGCTTTGCAATGCGTTAGAGAACCATCTAGCATCTAAGGGGTTAACGGAACACTTAACCCTTTGAATGCCAGGCTTTGCAGTGTGTGGCGTACCCCACTTGTACTCAAAGGGTTAATGCCTCCTATTGATAGACCCCCCCCCCCCATTTATTTTAATCTCTTCCAAAAATCATAATGGCATCTATGAATCAATTCTGATTTGATTGGTTCGCCAAAGTTAATGGTTAATTACCATAGTACTAGGCATCATGCCCACGAAAGGTGTAGAGCTCTGCAAACCCAGACTTAGGGAGCCTTCAAGTGAGGACAGATTGGGGTCCTCTTCTATGGCCGTGATATCCTGCAATTTGCAGTCTCGAACAACCAAGGGGTTAAATAGATCTGAACATTTATTTTCTCACCTCCATCTCCTCTGATTCATTTAGCTAAAATGTTGCAGAGAAGCCTTCCGGAGCGTCTCGCTGTGTCTGATTAAATACTGACTTGTCTTTGTGGTTTTAAAGGTGTCGTAAAACACATCCCAATCTGTGAAGTTGCAAGCCGATGTTTCAGAACACAATTATGAACTCTAAGTTGTGACATCCTCCAGACATACACTACTCTTCATACCGTGTCTGCCTGTGTGTGTCTGCCTGTGTGTGTCTGCGTGTGTGTGTCTGCGTGTGTGTGTTTCTGCGTGTGTGTGTTTCTGCGTGTGTGTGTTTCTGCGTGTGTGTGTTTCTGCGTGTGTGTGTTTCTGCGTGTGTGTGTGTGTCTGCGTGTGTGTGTCTGCGTGTGTGTGTCTGCGTGTGTGTGTCTGCGTGTGTGTGTCTGCGTGTGTGTGTGTCTGCGTGTGTGTGTGTCTGCGTGTGTGTGTGTCTGCGTGTGTGTGTGTCTGCGTGTGTGTGTGTGTCTGCGTGTGTGTGTGTCTGCGTGTGTGTGTGTCTGCGTGTGTCTGCGTGTGTGTGTGTGTGTTTTAATCAACTGTTTAGAGACCAGAGAGGTGAACAACACTTTGAGAAGAAATGTGCACCCCGCTGATCCTTAAACCCTTCGTAATGCGCTGGATACCCGTCTGGCACTCAAAAGGTTAAGGGCATAAAAAAAATTATCCATTCTGCCTTACTGGCTGTAATGTAACCTCTGGGAAGACAATTGTTGGGCGTCCAGCTAATGTGGGCTACAGCCTTTGGCTGGTTGAGGATGATGGGAGTTGTACTTATCCTAGTATAAACACGTTTCTTCAGACAATCTTGTGAACATTATGCCTGATTGCTGGCCCCCCCATCCATTAGAGATTGAGGTGAGCATTGCAACCTCCAACTCTGCTCATGTTACTGGTCTGCAGGCAGTCCCATAGGCCTCTGTACAGACCTTACTGTAACTTTACTGTGTTCCTGAGGGAATACAGTAATAATACAGCCCCATAGGCCTCTGTACAGTCCTTACTGTAACTTTACTGTGTTCCTGAGAGAATACAGTAATAATACAGCCCCATAGGCCTCTGTACAGACCTTACTGTAACTTTACTGTGTTCCTGAGGGAATACATTAATAATACAGCCCCATAGGCCTCTGTACAGGCCCTCCTTCCTGTGACTTTACTGCTTTCCTGGACTATAGTTCCCATCCTATCTAACTGTTGGGTGGCTGACTGTGATGGAAGTTGTAGATCCCAGCAGCTGAAGAGATCAGTGTTGCCTACCCAGACTCCATGACTGCAGGATTAGATTTCTCCTTTTCGTACCTCCGTCTGTTCCAGATTAACACAAACCTCCCAGTGCTTTCAATAACCCCTTCCCCCCTGCCCGTCGGATAAAGGAGATGTGAGAGTCTACAGCTTGCCCCAAAGCTGTTACACATTATTAGATATCCTTTCCTGCAATGCTCTGCTCTGACTAATAAACATGTGGTTAACCTTTATCCCTGGAGGTAGGTGAACCAAATTGTAAATCCCTTGCTTTCTATTAATGTGTGACCCTGGCAAATCATTATTTCTTCCTACAGCTAAAAACTCGTTGGCGTTCTTGGATTCTAATGGGGTTATTGTTTGGGCGTAAAAGAAAAAAAAAAAAAGGTAGTTATGAGATTGTAGACTGAGATTTACCAACTGGGTGGGAGAAGTTATTACGAGTCCAACCCAATCTCCATTTTGCTTTTGTGGTTGAATTTCAGTGACTGATGTCTCCGAGTGTATTCCGGTGAACCTTGGCTCACGTGCTTCTTCTTCTGTTACAAGGGAATGTGGATGATCCCCCAAGCTGATTGAGCAACAGTGTCTACAGTAAGGCAGACTTGCCATTAAAGGGATACTGTCACCTACAAAAAAAACCTTTGGTTTTGAAAAAGCTTTCAAAATCAGCTCTGTTTTGTTTTAGACATTTTCTGTTTAGAAAACTAGATTGAGTTCTTTAAAAGCATAAATGGTTACAATTAAGGCATGCTGTGCAGACACTTTTTGTCTTAGTCCTTTATTACCTCCTGCCACTCACTAATACTGCTCAGCAATGCATTGCTTACCTCCCCTAGCACTGACTTTTTGTCTTATCCCTACATTACCGCCCCACTCACTGACACTGCTCAGCAATATATTACCTACCTCCCCTAACACTGAATTCCTGTCTTATCCCTGCATTACCTCCTCACTCACTGACACTGCTCAGTAATGCATTACCCACCTCCTCTAGCACTGACTTCCTGTCTTATCACTACATTACCCCCCCACTCACTGGCACTGCTCAGCAATGCACTGCCCACCTCCCCTATCACTGACTTCCTGTCTTATCCCTACATTACCTCCCCACTCACTGACACTGCTCAGCAATGCACTGCCCACCTCCCCTAGCACTGACTTCCTGTCTTATCCCTACATTACCCCCCACTCACTGACACTGCTCAATAATGCATTGCCTACCTCCCCTAGCACTGACTTCCTGTCTTATCCCTACATTACCTCCCCACTCACTGACACTGCTCAGCAATGTATTACCCACCTCCCCTAGCACTGACTTCCTGTCTTATCCCTACATTA
The DNA here is from genome assembly GCA_037306005.1 of Rhinophrynus dorsalis. Classification (NCBI taxonomy): domain Eukaryota; kingdom Metazoa; phylum Chordata; class Amphibia; order Anura; family Rhinophrynidae; genus Rhinophrynus; species Rhinophrynus dorsalis. The sequence goes on from CM074724.1 coordinate 383,946,140, forward strand.
CTTCCCCCACTCACTGACACTTCTCTGCAATGCATTATCCACCTCCCCTAGCACTGAAAGGTTTAAGTGTCCATGTGTGGCGGAGATAATGTAAGGTTAAAGACAGGAAGTACCTGCATGGCATACCTTAATCTATATATATTCTTATTTTGTCATCTATGCTGCAGTTGGTTTGCCCAAGAATTGCTGTAGTTTTTATTAAATCAACCTGTAAGAGCCTTATACATAATGAAAAGTGGAGCGATATTGGAGCGAACCAGCTGCTCCTTAGAAGACAAACTACCCAGCAATTTATATGGGAATTTTAACCCCTTGAATGCTATACCTTGGAGACCTTTGTGGCATTCCAGAGTTAAAAGACCCATTTATATCAGTGGGAATTTGCTTTATTTGGGTTCTTTTAATCTGCCCCAAAATTGTTTTGTGTACGTTGGTCTAAAGCAGGAACAGTCGGACCCCTGCGACTAAAGCTTCTCACTTGCCCTTCGTTCCGCCCTCCATCCTGTGCCTCAGTTTGGTGTTTGGGTAAACCTCTATCTGCTCCCTGGCCCTTTCCTAAGGGATTTGATTTTTCTAAAACATCAAAGCCCCCCCAGCCGTGTGTCAGATGGTGAACTGTTAATTAAATTACCGACAGCACATCGCCCAGGGCCCAGAAAAAAAAGCACTGAGCTGTTCTGTCAGCAGTCTTGCATCTGGGTGATGATGTCATTTAACCTGCTGCATGCCAGACACCTCTCCAGCGAATATTGATTCGACTAATCCGAGAAGTCTGGAAGCTGATAGCCGTGTCTACCTAGTCGGGTTGCGTGTATGTATATCTTTATTTATATTGCGCATTACAGAAGTATGTTACTATAAATAAAAGGGGATAGAAACAATAGGGGAGGGGTTCCTGCCCCGAGGAGCTTGCACTCTAAATGGGTGTTAGGAGACGGACAACAGGGTAAGAGGGTGTCAAGTGCTGAGATTAAGGACCAGAGGGGGTGTGTGCAATGCATCATGAAGTAATGTGGTTCTTAAAACAAAAAAGAAAACATGCGTTTGGGTTCGGGGGGTTGGGGTTTCTTAATTATTTCGTGTAATAAATTGGCTTTCGTTATTTTAACTTGAACTTTTAAATATTGGGACATTTATTGTGTTGCATGGTTTTCTATAAATATTCTACTTCTAAAATAGTAAATATTACTCTTAATTATGAATAAAAAGACCAATTCATAATAGCCCTTTAAGTGAAATTGGAGTTTTTTTTTTTTTTTTATCACATTGGTAAAAAGCCCCAAACCACTGCAATCAGCTGATTTGGGGGGGGGGTTTAGACACACACACACACACACACACACACACACACACACACACACACACACACACACACACACGACACACACACACACACGCACGGACGTGTACACACACACACACACACACGCACGGACGTGTACACACACACACACACGCACGGACGTGTACACACACACACACACACACACGCACGGACGTGTACACACACACACACACACACACACACACACACACACACACACACACACACACACACACACACACACACACACACACACACACACACACAAACACTTTGGCTGTAATGCTCAGGCACAAAGTCTGTGCAGCTCCATCTGAGGTTAGGGGATTGTCTGATGGCTGCTGTTTAATCTGGACATAGAATCCTAATATGCACTGAATTATTGACGCGTGGATTGGTTCGTCCAAAGTGAACATGATTCATTTTTTGCACCAGTCCGGGACCGCAAACTGAAGCAGACGCAGTGCATGAAACTTTATGGTTTAGTGGCATGTGCAACGCATTGCACACTCCTCTGTTCCTTAACCCTTTGCGTGTCAGAGGGGTACGGAATGCATTGCAAAGCAATGCATTCCTTACCCCTCTTGCGCTCAAAAGGGTTAAGATTGCCATGAGCAGAGCTTTTGAGGTCCTGCGGTCCAGCTACCAACTGTCATTTCTGCCTCCATCTGCATTACTTCCAAGATGAATTTGAAGGTGTTCTCTTGAGCAAATGCAAAACTCCAAAATTCTTGGGGGGCCATTAGGGTTTTCTGACCAGTGTAAGCTATGCAAGAGGTTACTTATTACGAAGTGCTGGTTCTCCTTTAATCCTGGCGGCCGATTCCGGCTCTTGCTTGTCTGCGTCCGCGCCCTGCTTTTTATTTTAATATCTCCTCTGCACCAGCTTATGCAACTCGTCTCCTGAGCAAGCAGGGAAGGGTCATCTGAGGTTGCTGTCTCGATCTGGCAGCTTTCTCATCTCCTCTTGGAGGCTGTCTGGAAGGATTTGTTCCTTTTCTTTTTTGAAGGGGCACATTGAGGCAGTTAGGAGGATTAGAGTTAAAACAAAAGTTAATTGAATTCCCCCCCCCTCTTCTGGCCTTAGCTTACTGTATGACATTCACTTCAATAGCGAATTGGAATGTTCTGCATTGCAGGCTTTTTTTCCCTTCCAGGGCCCGCCTCAGTTCTGCGTCCTACAGCTCGCGCTAATGGGGATCTGTGCAGATTGAATTAGATTGTCACTAGGAACTTTGTTGACGTGTGCAAGTCAAAGAACGGAGTGTAACCTGCAGGGACCCCTAATGTAGGCTGGACCCTGGTATCGCAAAACTATGAATGGAGAATTAAAGGGATAGTAATGTTTCATAATAAAAGCAGCTCTAATTAATCATCATAGTATTTGGACTTTGGAGAGTGTTATTTCAATTCTGTCAGAGTTATAGTTCAAGAGTAATTCAATGACATAGTGTCCCCCTTCCGCCCCTTTTACTGATGTAAAAGCCAGAGCAGAAGGGAGGTGCCCAGGTAGACTGCAGAGAGTGACAATCTTCAATTAAGATAAGGGAAAAACCTGAAAAAACTTATCAAGGGGGGCAGGGCTTTCATTGTTCTCATAGGAAGAAGATTGTCCCCCCTTCTGTTATCTGTCTGGTCTATGGACTGGATTCCACATCTGAGAAGAGATGGCTTACACTAGGTAAAAGGGGCAGGAGGGGAAACTTTGCTTGGGAATATCTCTCAAACCATAAAGGTTTGAGAGATAAGACTTCTATCATTCTTTTTTTTTTTAATGCCTATAAAATAGTTAAAATGAAGTATTACTATCCCTTTAACAGCTCTTAATTATAACCCCCCCCCCCCATTTAACTTGCTAGGGCCAGAAAATGTTAACCCTTTGAGTGTCAGTGATACGCAACGCATTGCCACGCAAAGCATTACGTACCACTCTGACATCCAAAGGGTTAATGGCCACTGAATCTAGTTTTTTTTTTAAGTGAGAACATCTAACCGATGTTCTCTTCAACACAGGCACAAGGGCAAAATTCAAGGGGCCATTGGGATTTTCTGCCTATAGGTAACATAAGTGGGGGGCTATTACTTAGAGCTCTTGGTTTTCCTTCAATAAAACTGAACTGAGCAACTGAATTGCGCCGGACACATTTCGACATCTTAAAATGAGGATTACAATGTTTTAACTCTCGAAAGGGAGGATACTTTGGCATATTGGTGATCCGATGCTGAGGGGTGAGCTACTCATTGTAATACATTTTTTCTTTTTTAAATAAATTAACCCTTTGAGTGCCAGAGGGGGTATGCAATGCATTGCTGAGCAATGCAGTACTACCCCACTGACACGCAAAGGGTTAAGTGCTAACTTGAGGCGATGGATGTTTCTTCCTCTTTAAATCTTGCAAAAACCTTTTACTATGAATTTGGGACCCGCAACACTTGGCTTGGCAATACCAGTAAGGAGTAACTAAACTTTACCAATATTGGTCCAGTAGAGGACTGGGCACGCAGCTCTCCAGTATGCAGTGCTGATTTTTGTGAGGGAGTCCCTGACAAGTCACCCTCACAGTCACAGGACTGATACTAATGTAGCAGTAGAAACATTGTTGCAGGTTGTGATGAGCTTGGGGAAGCTTCATGCACTCACCACAGTGCATGTAATAGAGGGGAAATAAAATATATATGCATTGCAAACCTCTCTACCTGTCAAGGGGTTAAAAGCTCAATTTAAAGGGATAGTAATGTTTCCTTCTTTCAGTATAGGGAAAACACTGCCCTCCTTAGTCTAAAGGGGGTGGGGTTTTCTTTATCCTAATTAAGGTAGATTGTGCCTTGTAGCGATCTGTCCAGTCAAGTGACTGGACTTAATCTAAGGGGATGTGGCCTGGAATGCTGCAAAAGGGGCATGAGGAGGACAATTTATAATATTATTTCACAGTATATAGTGCAATTTCTGCGTTACTAATGAAAGTCATCAGTAAGCATGCTCTACACGGATGCATTCGAGCTTTAGTCATAGGAAAACATTACTATCTCTTTAAATCGGTGAGAATTGTTGTTAATACCCAGTTGCACCAAATTTGTTTCACTCTGTCTTGGTGCATATTGGTGCATAGTGCACAGAATTATTCTGGCTTAAAGGAGCAGTAAACTTTTTTTTATGAAAAAATATATATTGTAGGGATTTTCCTACTGAGTAAAATAAGGGTACTCCCACTGCCGAGAGATTTATATTTCCAGAGTTATTACAGTTTAAACCCATGTTTTTTTTACGATAGCAGTGCCCTCTAGTGGCCAAATTCTAATTAGATTTTCTGTTAGATTCTAATGGAAAGAAAAGTCAGGAAAGTCAGAGACATACAGTTCTCCATAGAATGTGATAGAAACTGCCTGTCACTTCCTGTCAGTTAGAACTATCAGGAAGTAAACACAGTAAATTCACTTCCTGATTATTTGAACTGCTATAAATTTTGAATAAAACATCTGACAGCAGTGGGAGTGACCTTGTTTTATTCAGCAGGAAAAGCTCTATAAAATACGTGTTTTTATAAAAATAAGTTTACTGCTCCTTTAAATATTCTGTTATCTCAAAGAGTGGCATCTGCTACAACTTTTTTCCCCATTTGGTTTTCTTTCCTCTTAGATACCCAACAGCATCTTTCCAGTAATCCCTCTCGTCCTCCTATTTCCCCCTTTTTTAACTCGAGCTTGAAGTGGGCCGCATCCTACAGCCGTTGGACTTAAAGGCTACCATCAGGCCTGTTTGGGATGACTGGCCCCAGCCAAGCTGTTATGACCTCCAGCACTTTATTAGATCAGGCCTTGCATCTAAGCCCCACACAGCAGACAGGAAGGGACTGCAGAGCGTAATTAAACATAAAGCAGCTTTAGGGATTAGCAGGTCCAACCAGGTAACTATGACTTCCCCTGGCAGTGGGGAATTATCTTGGTTCCAGTCAGATGAACTATGGTGTAAATGAACTAGTGTGTGTCACAGAATTGTCCGTCTTACTTTATGCATATAGCCCCAGGTTTGAAAACCCCCTTAAATGAAACCTGACTTCTTGTCTGTCTCAGTTTAGTCAACTGTAAATGGAGTAATAATAGACGTCTAACCCGTCGGGGAAAGATCCTCTTTGATGTAATGTCTTTGTTGCCGTGCTGAGAGTATGAACAGTCCTTCAGGAATTACACCCTGTGATTAGGGCCATGTGCACAACTGGCCCTCAGCTGACTGCTTGGTACTGAGAACAGGAGTGAGGATGTGTGTGTCTGTGTGTCTGTGTGTGTCTGTGTGTCTGTGTGTCTGTGTGTGTCTGTGTGTGTCTGTGTGTCTGTGTGTGTGTCTGTGTGCGCGTCTGTGTGCGCGCGTCTGTGTGCGCGTCTGTGTGCGCGTCTGTGTGCGCATCTGTGTGTGCGTGTGTGTGCTTGTGTGTGCTTGTGTGTGCGCGCGTCTCTGTGTGTGTGTGTGTTTACTACTTTCAGACTGTGTACATTAAACACACAAGCTACATATCTGTATGTGACAATGACTAAGGAATGTTAACACACACACACACACACACACACACACACACACACACACACACACACACACACACACACACACACACACACACACACACACACACACACACACACACACACACACCTCCCCTCCCAATATTTCAAATTGCCAAAGAGGGACACTTGTGTTTTAGGGGGAGTGGCTGAAGGTGTGGCTGGTGGGCGGGGCATTAGTGAGAATTTTTAGGCTATTTCATGACCTATTGACACCTACTTGTGAAACCTAATAAATGACTTATAACAAGACCAAAGTATTTTATGTACACAGACTAATTTATACACACATATACTGATGTTTATACAAACATTAATGTGGGTTTTTTTTGCTGTGGAGCAATGTGATACACCTATATACACACCACACAATCTGGTTCCCTAAAAAGAAGGACATCAGGGTGGGAAAGAGGGAATGAGGGATTTGGGTCAAAAAGAGGGACTGTCCCTCCTAAAGAGGGACACTTGGGAGGTATGTGTGCGCGCGCGCACGCACGCACGCACGCACGCACGCACGCACGCACACACACACACACACACACACAGTTTTTTTGCACAGACGTAACTCTACACATGAACAAATGCTATGTGTTTGTACTTATGTCTGCCCTTATAAACTTGGACCTCTCGGCGGTTTCTCATAATACCAAACGTATGAATGTCTGCCAGTGATTGCAGGTAAAAGCCCTGAAGCTGCTGCCTTGTAAGTACCCCCGCCCCCCCAGTCTTCCCCTCCCCCCCCCCCCAACAAACATGCAGTTTCATGGTTTCAGGAATCGTTTTCCTATCCTTACTCGATTAAGACTTTATCTTTGCTTTTTCTCCTTCTTGGTGTTAACTTATTTATAGGCAATGTGCATGCTGAATGATAAACCGCTTCCTATTGCTGTTTTCTTTGCATTAAGAATATATAACAAAGGGTTAAGTTACTGGTTGAAAGTAGTAAATTTTTTTTATTATAATCCCTTCGGGGTCTATAATATTTTATACACCGTGGTCCTAATGGACAAAAGAAAAGTGATTGTGGGCCATACCAACTACAGCACAGAGGGGGTAAACACAAATTCCCTAACTTTTAATAATGTGTTTGAGAACTCTCTAGCATTCAAGGGGTTAATATCAATATCCCCATTACATCGGTTGGATTTTTTTAAAAAAAATTTCCTCCTGAAGTTGATTTGCTCCAGATTCTCACCTCTCTTCTTTTGTGCATAAGGCCTCACACTTCCAAATTCCACTCCCCCCCCCCCCCCCCATGTTGTTCATGGGCTTGAAGTGGTTACATTTGTGGAGACTGTGGCTCCAGGAGGTTAATTCATATGGTTTTTGTTTAGCATCAGGATGTAAATTACATCAGCGTAATATATAAGCGGATATATCGGCCCTTCTGCTGGCCAGATGTTGGAGGATGGAATCAGACGAGGGGGGCAAAAATGTAGGGGGGAAAAAAAAAAAGTCCATTTGTGGCTTGGATTTACTGCACTGCCTGGAGCACTTTAGAGCAGACAGCGGTATAAGCGTTCATTATAGTGTCAGGGTAAAGAGGCCTGCTGAATAGCAGAAATAGCACCAGTAACACAGAGAGATGTGCTTTCTCAGTTATTTGTAGCCAGGAAATGATGTGAAATACTTTCGTGTCAGGTCCTGCCCAGAGTAGAGGAGAGTCAGCAGATAATGCATTGGAGTCTGCTTCCAGTCCTTGGAAGCTCATCTCTGTGATTCTAATTATCTACTGCTGAATGTTTTAAATGCATGTAATTGGTAAGTTCTGTATCTTGTATCACAAGCACTAAGGTCTAGTCTGGCACTGTCAACTTTGTTGCAACGCGTTTCACAGAATACTGGGCAATTTACATGAGGTTTTTAAGCCTCTTTTACACAGACACATCAATGTTGAATGATAATATCGCCTGTTGTGAGCGGTATTATGCGGTGTTTGGTGCCTTCCACACGGGCAACTATTGCCTTGTGTGAACACGGCAGAATCCAAAATAAATTGTTACTGCGTTTACATAGGAGAGGTGTAAATATGCAGCAAGGGACTGAACCTGACAGACCTTTTCCGCAAGTGTTGTTCGTGGTGGCAATGCTCATCTCGACCTCCAATGAATGGCCAGCCAACATTTCAAATGCCCAAAGAGTGACACTTGTGTTTTAGGTGGTGGTGTTGGGGGAATGGCTGGTGGGTAGGGCATTCACAAGAATCTTCATAACCTATCAACACGGCTTTGTGTAAATGAATAAATGATTTAGAGCAAGACCAAAATATTATATTTGCACAGACTAATTTATAAACACACATACTGAAGTTTAAACAAACATTAATGTGAGTTTTATTGCTGTGGAACAATGTGATACACTTACATACACATCACACAGTCTGATCTCCTAAACACAGGGACACCAGGGTGATACACTTATATACACACCACACAGTCTGATCTCCTAAACACAGGGACACCAGGGTGATACACTTATATACACACCACACAGTCTGATCTCCTAAACACAGGGGCACCAGGGTGATACACTTATATACACACCACACAGTCTGATCTCCTAAACATAGGGACACCAGGGTGATACACTTATATACACACCACACAGTCTGATCTCCTAAACACAGGGACACCAGGGTGATACACTTATATACACACCACACAGTCTGATCTCCTAAACACAGGGACACCAGAGTGATACACTTCTATACACACCACACAGTCTGATCTCCTAAAAACAGGGACACCAGGGTGATACACTTCTATACACACCGCACAGTCTGATCTCCTAAACACAGGGACACCAGGATGATACACTTCTATACGCACCGCACAGTCTGATCTCCTAAACACAGGGACACCAGGGTGATGCACTTATATACACACCACACAGTCTGATCTCCTGAACACAGGGACACCAGGGTGGGAAAGGGGGACAGAGGGATTTGGGTGTGAAAAGAGAGTTTGTACCTCCTAAAGAGGGGCACTTGGGAGCTTTTGAATTTCTAAGTATTTTTCCGTATTTTTTTTTAAACCCTCTTTTAAAATCTGGGGTTTATCCCAATTTCCCCACTCTAAACATGAGTTTCAAGTCAGCTGCCGGAGGCAAGACAGCAATAAATTCTTGTTCTTCATGTTAAGAGAAAACAAAACAAGTTTCATGTTCGTCAGCAAGTGGATTTAAAAATTACTGTCCCACCCAACTGCAAAATCAGGACGGCATTGCTGTAGGCTACAGTGAATAGGTCTGACCTTTGTTACACAGCAGCTGTGAAAACATATACAGCATTGAACTCCTGAAGAAATATTCTTTTCTAAGTACCTTGAATTAAGGATAAATCTATTTGTTACAGTCTAGGTATGTGGTGGTCTTCCAATGTGTATCCTGCTTCACTCTATGTGATCCATTAAGACTAGAGGAAAGGCACTTTTGTCTAAAACAAAGGCAGGGATTTTTTTTTAAAGTAAGGGTAGTAAAGCTATGGAAGTATTTGCCTCAGGATGTTGTAGTTGCAGCTTATATCAGGGAACTCACTGATTGCAGTTTGGAGTCAGGAAGGATTTTTTTTACCCTCTTGGGGCTTAATTGGAAATAGCTTTGGAGGGGGAGGTTTACCTTCCTCTGGATCAATAGGGGTGTTTTTGGCATGGACTGGACTTGATGGACGCATGTATTTTTTCAGCCTTGTCAACTATGTTACTATGATGGTGCGTAAGCATTAGATCAGAACCACACACACACACATGTATTCAAGCCTAAAGTGTGCTTGTCCTGTTGCTCCCAAGGCAACTTTTAACCCGTGTGCTGCTGGGCTTTGAGTAAAACTTATTTATCATTGGTCATGGGTGATGGTCTGACAAGCAGGGATCCCACTACTTCCTCTGAATAAATTACTTATATACGTTATTAACCCTTTGAGTGCCAGAGGAGCACGCAATGCATTGCTCTGTGTTACCTATCTGGAGCTCAAAGGGTCAAATAAATTTTAATGTCCTGGCTTACATGCATCTACTGAGAATCCTATGCATTAGTAAAATGTGTGCTTTTTGGTACTCTTCGAATGTTTTTTTGAGTTAAATGTATTTTAACCCTTTGATGTCCACTATTGCTCACCATAATCTCGCAATGTTCCTTAGCGTAGCCAGTCGAAAACGTCAAAAAGAATTTTGACTTTTCAGAAGAGACGTTGAAAGTAGATGTAATTGTAAATAAATAACAGGAGGGGAGGTCGTGTAGTAAAAGGTTTACTCGGAGCGGGTATGTTTATGCAGAAAAGGTTGGCAAGAACATCCGGTTCTGTTTGCAATAAATCATTTTCGTGCATCCTAGGATAACCTTTGATTAGATAAGAGTCTATAGAGTATTTATAAAGCCAACTCCCAAGCAAACGTTGTGCATATGAAAAACAATGAATAAACCCAACATTTCATACATGATCCATGTACACAGTGAAAATGTGTTACAAAAGATGTAATGGGATTGTAATTATTTTATTGCACCCGAGCAATGCATTTCATGTTATTCAAGCCACAAAGGGGCAAGGGAGAGTCATCTGTTTTTGGTTTAAAACTCGAATCACCTGTTGACTATTCTCCTGTCATTCAGATGAGGTGGATTGCCAATCATTAATATATATGGATTCCCAAAGCTTTGCTTACACTGGCATTAAAGGGATAGTAATGTTTCATAATAAAAACAGCTCCAATATTAATCTTCATAGTGTTTGGGCCATGGAGTTAATGTCAGAGTTGTAGTTCAAGAGTAATTGAATGATAAAGTATCCCCCTCCCGCCCCTTTTACTGATGTAACACTGCTCACCTCAGAGCAGCAAGACTGTCCGAAGGGATCGCAGAGAGAGACCATCTTCAGTGATCATAAGAAAAAACATGAAAAACCTGTCAAGCGGGCAGGGTTTTCCTTATCACAGTAAGAAGATTGTCCCTTGCTGAGATCTGTCCGGTCAGGAGACCAGATTCCACATCTGAGGTGAGCAGTGTTACATCAGTAAAAGGGGCGGGAGGGGGATAATTTATCATTCAATTACTCTTGAACTACAACTCTGACAGTATTGAAATAACACTCTCCATGACCCCAATACTATGAAGATTAATTGGAGCTGTTTTTATTGTGACACAATTATCCCTTTAATGTACTAAAAAGAACTGACGCTACTCTAGATCAAGCCATCTACATGGTTGGCGACAAGTTAAAATTCCCCAACTCACCACTGATTATAAATTGTGCTTTTTTTCGAGGGTGTTTTATTTTACTT